>CM053784.1:676227341-676424841 GCA_028749045.1 Cupressus sempervirens | reverse complement strand
GTCTACCAAGTCCCTCATAGACTGCTCGAGCCTTTCCAGTCTTGCCTTACTATGGCTATGCTTGCCTTTCTTCCCAGCATCTTTAGTGGTTTTCGTCTTTGGGGATGTGATATCTCCCTCCCCCCCCCACTTCGAGCTAGAGTAGCCTCTAGAGTGTCAAAGATATGGGAAGGGCTTAGAGGGTTGGGGGCAAGCTTGGCATCCTGAGGTAGTCTATTCTTTCTCATAGATTTGACATCACTTTCAGAAGACTCAGAGCTGCAATCATGCTTGGAGGGGACTTAAATTTCTCCAACTAGAGATGTTTATTGGTTCTCTTGGCAATTTGTGTACCCTTCATAGTATCCAAATCTGACTCTATGAGGCTAATTTTAACCTCAGGGTCAATTTTGACCTCTGGGCTAGGGGTTTCCTTGAATTTCTTGTGGCTAGGGCCAAGCCCAAGGTCCAAGAAGACTTGGGGGATGACAGAGGCTAGAGGGTTAACCAAGAGCAGTAGGTTTTAGGCTAGATGCTAGATAAAAAGTTTGTTCATAAGCCCCTAATGAATAAGGTAGATAGTTTTACCTTCCTCATGCTTCCTCCTGGCTTTATAAATATAATCTTCCAAGGAATGCAATAACAAAAATGGGAAGGAAATGTTGTCTAGATTCCTAAAGTGATTCAAAATAGGGAAGTGGTAATAATAAATTCCCTGAAAGTGATCCTCTAGGGTGATATATCGCATAATGGCATAGCAGATGGTATCCTAAGGCTTAGGAAGGGCTTCTCGAGAAATCCCTCCATGCATTCACATCAGTTCCTCCTTGAATTTGAAAAATTTCCACAAACTGGCTTTCTCATTAACCTTGGCTTGCCTCTGCCAGTTCTTTCCTTCCATAGTAAATTCTCCAACCCTCACTATGGTTTCCACTGAGATTTCAAATCTCATTCCAAGGTAAAAGTACAAAGTTGTGTCACCTTTCAAGTTAACTTATCAGAGCGACTGAATTTGAGTATTTCTATCTAAAAATAAATTTTGTTCAAACATATGATCTAGATAAATTCATTCTAGCTAAGTTATATATGGTCTCACACTTTTCCAATTGAAAATGTCTATTAAATGCATGTTTTATACTAGTTTGTATCCAGTTACTAAAGAAATCTAATTATTTTAGAAAATTGACGTTTCAATAACTCTTACTATTTTTTATGATATTTTTTAAATAACTTTTAAACATCATTTTATAGAGCTCAAAGTCAAGAATATTCTTATATAAAGTTTATAGTATTTTAATTACATATAGTATATTGTAATTACAAAATTCTACAAGCATGTATTTTAACACTCGAAAAGATATCAATTTTCAAAAAGAAAAAAAATATTAAATCATATCAGAAAAACTTAAAAATTATATGATGTTCTGGAGGAGAGAGTCCTCTTCTAGAATGTATAATTTATATTCTAGTCAAAATATATTTGTTTTGAAAAACGTGGTGGGAGATGAAAACTATCGATTTTAGGTGAGTTGAAATTTGAATCATTATAAAAGAGAAAATATAGATTTAAAGGGTAAAAGCACAAACCTATGTCACCTTTTATAAAGAAACGGGATATCAAAATGTGATAGTTCAACATTAATAACAAAAAAATGGTATTTGTATTTCAAATATGAAGATGATGTAAACTGATGAAATGTGTAGAATTGGATGAATTTTATGCCTATAATTTTTATAATTTTTTTGAGTAAGAATTTATTCATTTTTTATTTTGAAGTCCCTTTTTTAACTATAAAAAAATATAGGGTGTAGTTCTCGTCAAACAAGTATATGCAAATCATCTTTTTTTGTTCTAATTTTAAAATATCTTATAGATTGCATGTATATTTAGTGAATAAAAAAAGAAATAATTATTTTTTATGTATATTTTCTTTGTTATAAGTATTCACGTTCAACCTTATCATAATCCAACAGTTTTTCCTCCTATCAAAACTTCCCTATCAAATCTATACCTTCTTGAAAAAAAATTACATATTCATGAAGAGGATTCTCTCCTATAGAGATAAATATATTTTTTAAATTTTTTTGATATGATTTTACTTTTTTTTTCCTTTTTTGAGGGACGATCTTCTGAAATGTTGAAATATTGACTTATAATATTTAGAGATTATAACATATTATAACTAATCAAAACACTCAAAAATTTATATAATGATAATATTAAATCTGAGATCTATAAAAGGGTATTTTTAGTTTTTGAAAAAAAATGAATTTTGATAGAGAAATGAGATTTGATACCAAAATAGGTTTTGGTATCATAAACAGTGACACAGATCTGTGCTTTTACCCTAAAGACAATTTTTATTTTTGAATGTTCCATATATATATGTTATCTATAACATAATTTGAGATCAAAGGGAAATAAGTTTATTTCCATATAGTTTTGTGGTGAGAACTAGACCCCTAATTTTCAGTGTTTTTCAGCAACTAAAAAATTGTCTATAAAAATTATGAAAATTTATCAATTCTTACTCCAAATAATTCTTAAAAATTATAATCCTAAATGTAATCAATTTATTCACATTTCATTAGTTTACTTCATCTTCAAATTCTAAATAATAATACTAGTTTTATATGATTGAATGTGAACAAGTTTATACTTTTGTTAAACTTTTCTTTTACAAAAGGGTGACATAGGTTTGTGTTTTTACCCAGACATTGACGATCACCTTTTTGTCCTTCCAAGTCTAGAAGAGCTGCATCGAGACAATCTCATTGTACTTCACCATACCCTCCATATACGATAAGAGGTCGCCCTCCTGCGAGTAAACCATCACCACCTGGCTGCTATAGATGCATTCCCCCACACCCACCAGTTCAATGCAATCACTAGTGCCCATGCCTTCTCCCAGTTCAACAACCAATTCTTCAGATGACATAGCCTTGCTACAGATTTGGCAGTTACCAAATATAAAATGAAAAGCGTCAATGATTAAAATGAAGAGGCAGTGCATAACCATCATTATTCCACAAGGTTTCCCAAAAATAAAAAATCCACCCTCCACGACACGTGTGAGTGATCTCTTTCCATTTGTAAACAATCATCGTAAGTAGTAGTTTGTGCAAGAATTCAGCAACTTGTCACTTTGATAATTAGTAGGTTGTTCTCTATATCTTGCTAAATCCACCCTTTGCATCCTTTTTCGACAATAATCAATACTCACGACAGTGGAAACATTAATGTGTATCATCATACAATCTTTCCAAATAATCCCTTTATGGAGCACCTTTTCCTCACGCCCATGCGAAAAAATGAAGGCCTGTCACCTATTTTGATTATTCATGTAGCATTGTTGAAAGTATGCTCCCTTTCCATTGCAACTTGCGTTGATGATGACAACAAGCTGACGTCCTCCCATTCAACTAATCTCATGATACCATGGCCAAATTTGGCTAGCTCATCTGCCATGCCATTCCCTTCTTGATATATGTGAGCCATGTGCATCTCATGGTAATCTTCCATCAACCTTTAGATTTCATCGATTATGACTTTAATCAACTAGTTGCATTGGCCCTCACCCTTAGCAGCCTTAATAAGCATAGAGTCCCCCTCAATGGCAAGCTTATCGATTCCTCGAGCTCTCGCAATTCTCAACCACCACAGGAGTGCTAGTGCTTCAACTTCATTCTTAGAGTCTCCTCTGCAATTTCTAGTATAGGTAGCCACCATATTTCCCATACTGTTATGAAGGACACCTCCTTCTGCAGTGCTACCTATCATGGCGAAGCCATCGAAATTTAGTTTGAACCAAGACTCAAGGGGCGGGTGCCACACTGTCTTCTTTTTAGACAAGACTTTTGAATTGTCAAATTGTGCCACAATTGAATCTACATTCCAAGCCGATGCCCATTTCATATCTAGTCCACCTGGGGGGGTTTGAGGGGGGCTTTCAATGCCAGATCTCCTTACATTGTTTTAGGAGCATTGACTATGAATAGTTATTCCATTTACTCTCAAGTTTTACTCATAAGTACATATCTAAGTTACCAAATTGAATATGATTAACCACTCTACTTACTTTCTAATTGCACTTATAAGTATACCAATAAGTAACCAAATTGAGTATTTATTAGATAATTGTAATCATTTGTCTTCTCTCCATTCAATATATTCAACTAAGAAGCCACATAGATCTTGCCTTCAACATGGAAACATCCTAAGCTTATCATTCGCACTCAATATTATTGACAAAAAATTATAATATATTACATTTAAAAAATTCAACTACATTGTAAAAAACTATTCAATGTTGTAAACACTATTAAATAGTACACTTATTTAAAATTTATATATGGAAAGATATTAGATTATACTATTTTATATATAGACAGATAATAGATTTGTTATAATCTACATTGATACTTAAGATTAGAGACAGTGTAATTGATGAAATGTTTTTAAAAATAGAATTTATTTTGTCTAAATTTACATCTTTGACATGTGATTATATTTTCTTCTAAGGTGGTGAGGTTATTTTCAATTTTCCAAATTTATTTTCACGGACAAATTTAGAAACATTTATATTTTGAAAGAAAAGATTTCAAATAATCGTACACTCTCCCTAAAAAACTCTCATAGAACCTTTTATACCTTAAAAAATTAGAATTGCAGTTATGCACCAATTTGCTGTAATATCCTGCATAAACCCAAACTACAATCTGAATAGGGTGCACATTGTAATGTTAAGCACAGCGAGTATACGCTATAAATTACCCTCGAGTCTATAAACATGGTCTGAGATTCATCAAACATTATAGTTATAAACTACCCAGTAGTCCCAGCACGATTGGATGTGTGCTAGCTATGGTGGACTTTCATTTCATTTTCGCAAATTTATATTTCTCAATGTTCATGAACATCCTCACATTAGAAGTATTTATCACCAATTATTGGTTATACACCACAGAATGTGATCTCCACAATCTTGTTGGAGAAAATAATACAGAAACTCACTTTCAATTGAAAATTAGCGTTTTAAATTAATTGTCTAATAATTTGTAGGCAAGAGTCTACGATACAACAGTAAATTGTGAGGATTCGAATCTACTGAACACATAATAATAATTAATATAAAAAATAATAAACAATAAAATAATTTTTTTTAAATGATCTAACAATTCACCAAATTACATGAAAATTAGGTAAAAGCAATGCTACAGTAACATCATATGAGATCCGTTGTCAACAATTCATTATATTATATTAAAATTCCTTTAAAACAATGCATACACTAATATCATTTTAGATTAATTGTCAACAGTAGGCCAAATTATAAGAAAACTTCAGAAAATAAATATCTTTGAGATTAACCGTCAACAACTCCTCAATTATATAGAAATCCTTTAAGAGGAATGCATATAATAACATCATTTCAGATTACTTGTCAACAATTCATATCATTTTAAATCAATTGTCCAAATTACATGAAAATTCCCTAAAAACGATGCATATAATGATATCATTTCAGATTAACTGCCAACAATTCACCTAATTGCATGGAAATTTTGCAAAAGCATGTATATAAAGATATAATTTTAGATTTTTTTTTTATTTTTTTTTGGGCAAATGTGGACGGGACCACAAACTATATATTAAAATAGCTAGTTCGATAACTCCATGGGGAAAGAACTAGAAAGAAAACCCCATTTCCTCATTGAAATACAAAAGAAATAAGCAGAAGAAAAGCAGCCCACAAAAGATTTCCCCTACGACAACACAAACTACAAAGGGCTGCAATTGGAGACATTAATTTGAATCCTGGATAAAAAGTTCTGCTAGAACAGGAAAGGCAGACAGAATAATTGGATGAGAATTAAGATTGGGATGTGAAGCCGAGGCAACAAATTCTACATGTTATCCGATACTTTCGAAACGAATCCAATAACCCCCAAATCTGTTTTAGGATATAAGTAATTTTCCAATTGAAAGAATTTTTTGAGAGACGTGCTTTAATTATAATCATTGAGTCACCCTCAATATGAACTGAATGAAAACCATTTATTCTTGCTAGTATTAAGCCAGCTAGCAAAGCGTGTGCCTCTACCATATTATTTGTCCCCGGAGGTAAAGGTTGAGATTTAATTGCTAAATCCCTTCCACACTCATCTCTGATGCAAGCTCCAATTCCTGATTTGCCTGGGTTTCCACGTGATGCACCATCAAAGTTAATCTTAACAAAACCAGATAACGGAGGAGTCCACTTGACATTTGATCCATCAACTTTGCCAGATAATTTTGGATTTGAATGAGTACCCATAGGAATGCGAATAGCTTTCCAATTCTGAATGATACTACTATCCCAAGCTAATAAATAGTGATTAAAACTAACAGAAGAAATTGAAGAATTAACGATTTCTGATATAGATTTCTCAATCTGATCTTGCACCTTGCTCATATGTGAAGAAACATGACGAAAGATATGCTTGTTTCTTTCCCACCAAAGTGCCCAAACAATAGCTGAAGGAGCACACTTCCAAATACCATGAAACATTGACTTAGGATAAAGCAAGGGTCATGATTGAAAAAGATTCCACAAGCTGTTCGGAAGTGGCATCTCATAATTGAGTTTCTTGAGCACATGTGACCAGCACTCTTGCGCATAAGGACATTGTAATAGTATGTGATCTATAGTCTCTCATGTTTCTTCACACAAAACACACTTAAATGGTTGAGCTATTGAAAGTCTAAACAATTTATCACTAGTTAAAATCCTTTTTTTTAAAGCAAGCCATGTGAAACAGCCTGCTTTGGGGAGCACAACATTATTCCAACAAAGATTGAAAGCATGATGTGGGGGCCTAATTTCAGCCAGATTTTGTAATGCTTTATAACCTTCTTTAACATAGTACCTACCATCTTTAGAAGGAGCCCATCTTACTACATCCTTATCTCGAGAAAAATAAATATTTCTTTCCTTAAAAACTTCCAATAAAAAGGAACGCTGATTATTGTCCAATGGTAAGGATGTCGGATCCTTCCAAATACCCTTCCCTGAGTGTAACTCAATTGCAACCACAAAATCAATCAATTTTGAGCCCCAATGTTGGTTAGTGATATGCATGATCTCCAAAGCTTGGGGAGAGTTCACAAGAGGTGGGAAGCCCAACCAAGAATCTAACCAGAAAGAAACAGATAACCCGCTATGTACTTCCCACGTGATGTAGTTGAAGACCACCTCTCTTGAAGCCATCATAAAATTCCAAATTGCTGACCCCTTTGGAGGATTTGCTAAAGTGAAGATACGCAATGGGTCATCAATATCCAAATATTTCTTACGCATAATAGAACACCACTTGCTATTTGGTTTCTCATACATAAACCAAACGAGTTTGCCTCCAAATGCTTTATTTCTACTTAGAAGTTCATGCAAGCCCACCCCTCCTTAGACTTAGAATGAGACATCTCTTTTAAAGATATTAGGGGAATCTTCTTATCCCCAAACATATTATCCGACCAAAGAAAACTTCTAATCAGTTTCTCAATCTGGCTAATAACAGAGGCAAGAGCATTCAAGACAACAAAAAAATAATTTGGAATTGCTGTTAACACTGTTTTGACTAATAGGATTCTCCCTGATAGTGATAGCCATCTCGCTTTCCAAGCTGCAAGTCTATGTTTATCCTCTCAATGATGTTGTTCCAGTAGACAACTTTGTTTGCTTCCACAAAAAAAGGAATTCCCAAATACGTTGATGGAAGTTTACCCACTGGAAATTGTAAAATATTTTGGATTTTGCCAGCCAAAACAGACTTTGTGTTGAAAAAATAAATTTTTGATTTGAGCTGATTAACTTTCTGACCTGAGGCTAGTGTATAATTTTAGATTAAATATCAACAATTCACCATATTACATGTAAAAGCCCTGTATTTAGGGGCAGAAACGGAGCATTATAAGCAAACGGTATAGGGCAAGAAAACTCACCTAAAATGTTCGATGAATGCGAAAATACAGGACCTGGGATCCTCAAATCCCTTGCCGGAATCGAGACGCGCTTCATGATCATGTGTTTATCGCATTCCATCACTTCTGAATTTCCATCTGCGTCGAAGCGCATCCATAGCCGAAACCCTGGCTTTTTTATGATCTTTTGAACCTGAATCTCTGCCCCTGCCTCTGAACTCCTCTCAATTAAGGCATCTGATCTCATCGTAAGCTCACTTTTCACCATTTTTCATCACAATAATTGCAAGAAATGAAGCAGACTCCAGAAAAAACAGAAGGATTTGCATTACGATTCAATCCGTGTATCTTCTGAACTCTCTGAAGTCTTTGTTGAGCGCCCTTCCCGCTCTCCGAGGGGGGATTTTTTTAATATATTAATTTAAAAGTGCTTTTTAACGTTATCAAATTTAGATGAACTTCAAATCTTTTATTTTATATAGGAAGACACTTGAAAGATGGCAATTGACTTCTACTTTACTATTATTTATAAAGATAATTTTGGTTAATGACAATTAAAGAAAAGTAGTAATGATTTAAAACAGCATAGAGGAAAAGTGGGGAATGTTTTTTCCCAATTTAAATTTTCAAATAGTAATACAATAATTTCATTTATCAATCTTAGATAGTCTTTAAATTTTATATTTTATATAAAAAGAGAATCAAACAAGGTAATTGGCTTTTAATTTCTATTATTTATTTTAAAAGATCATTGCAATTAATGAAAATTAAAGATAAGTAATAATAATTTAAAATAGAATAAAGTAAGAAAAAAAAAGATGTTTTTTATTTAATTAAAAATTAAAAAATATAAATATTATAATAGGTGGTTTTATAGTTAAAAGTATCTATAGTAATCTTACATTCACAATTGTTAACATATATAGATCAGTAGATAATTCTAACAAATTATTAGCATGGAACCATATCAGCAATCTATTTTCTTCACAATGTTTTATCTTACAAGAAGATTTTAATGATATTCTAGATAATAGTGAGAAGGTTGGAGGGAATAGTTATATATCTCAATCCCATAAGGAATTTAGTCAATGGATTTCTTGTAATAATCTAATGGATTTAAAAACAAGAAATGATATCTATACATGGTCAAATAGAAGGAAAGATTTCTACAACGTTTCGAAGAGACTTGATAGATTTTTGTTTAAAGGAGATCTCTCTATCTTTGATTATTCATTGGAAGCAAAAATCTTCAAAGTTTCAGGATAAGATCATTATCTAGATAGATTGGAAATTTCATAACCTTTCAACCCCCCTCACCACCCATTTAGGTTTGAGAATATATGATTCCAATATAAAAAATATATTTTAAGAGCAAATAGAATTATGGTGGAACAATTTCTGTATAGAGGGATTTAAAATGTTTAAATTCATATCCAAATTAAAAAGGAATGAATAATGTAAGTTATGAAAAAAGAGAAAAAAAAAACTATTAGCTAAACTTGAGGATGTTTTATCTAAAGAGGAGATTTTTTGGAAATAAAAATCTCGATAAACTTGGTTATCAGAGGGTTATAGGAAAACACAATTCTTCCACAATAAAGAAAAAAATAAAAGATCTATTAATAGAATAACAAAAATTAATAATAAACAAGGTATTAGGTTAGCAAAAGAGAAGATATATCACAAGAAATAGTTAATAGAATAACAAAAATTAATAATAGACAAGGTATTAGGTTAGAAAAAGAAGAAGATATATCACAAGAAATAGTAAACTATTATTACAACATTTACAATGAGAGTGATCACTCAAATTTACTAGCTTATAGGTGTGAAAATCCCTATTGCAATCATTGATTATTAATCTCCTATTGTAAATAATTATTAAACTGTTGAAAATAAATTCCCAGCTAATATCGAAAAATAGCACAATTGCAACTTCACTTATAAAATATGGAAAGAAATTCACAACACAAAGAACACAATATTTTTGGACAAATCATCCCTAAAAAAACCACTAAGGAAAAATTGGTTCTATAGAGGAAATTATATTAACGTCAGCAAATCAAGAGATACAAATTGTCTTGCCTCTCACTAGCAGAACTCAGACAACCTCCTAATTTCTCTTGTTGATATTTGTTCGTTGTTATCCCCAACACTACCACTGCACCCTTGCTAATACTGCGAGACTATTTTCTATCACTACAAACTCATTTGCTAACACTGCAAATGCTTCTACAAACTTCTTGTTCTCCAAATGCCCCCCTTGACCCCCTTTATACTACTCTTGTTGGAAAACCAATGGCCAAGATTGATTCTCAATTGACAGTCGAGATTAAAAACAACTTAACAACCATTAACCAACTCAATTTATAGTTGTTTCTAAAAGTGCTCAATTAATTAACAAATATTTGTTCTAATCTAACCAATTAGTTAGCAAAACAATTACTTGTTAATTAACTACATATGGATGAACAGTTGTCCAAGCTACCAAAACTAACACTCCCTCCTAGCGAGGAAGTTGTTCTACATGACACCTATCTCTGAAGAAGATAAATTTTTCCTTCCCCAATGCCTTAGTCCGAATTTTTTCTACCTGCTTCTCTATAGGTTTTTAATGTAGCTAAACAACCTCCCATTGTACACAATCTCTGATGAAGTGATATCTGATGTCTATATGTTTAGACCTATCATGAAATATTAGATTCTCAAACAACTTGATGCAACTCTAATTATCAAAGTGTATCACAATAGTCTCAACCTTCTAACCAAACAAGGCTACTAACAACTTTCGAAGCCATATAGCTTCATATGTCACCATGCTAGTTGCTATGTATTCTACTTCTATTGAACCAAGATACAACTCCTAATCCCAAACTCAAACAACACCCTAAAGTGCTCCTTTTGTCTATTGTACTTTCTGCCCAATATGCATCAGTATGGCCTATCATCCTAATACCTTTACCTCTGATATATTTGATCCCATACTCAACTTTACCATGCAAGTAATGCAATACATGCTTGGTCATTGTCCAATGCACTGTCTTTGGTTCAACCATGAACTGACTAAGTGAGTTCACTGCAAAAGCAATATTCGGCCTGTTGTTGACCAAGTACATAGGTGAACCAATCAACTATCTATATAAAGTGGTATCTACATCCTTTTCCTTAGATGTATCTACCTTCCTCCAATTTGTGATCATGGGTCTAGACATGGATTTGCAATCCTCCATCCCAAATCTCTTGAAGATTTCAAAGCAATATTTCCCTTGACCAAGGAAAATCTCTTCATCTATCTGCCACACCTTCATGCCTAGAAAGTAGTGCATAAGTCCTAAATCCTTCATCTTAAACTCTTATGTAAGGTCCCTTTTGCAATCCTCTATGAGCCCTAGTGCACTTGTAAGAAACAAGTCATCCACATAAGGAACATGAATGAGAACTTCACCCCCACCTATCAAGCAGTAGAGGTTAGCATCTGCTTCACTCTTCACAAAGCCCATTTCTTGCAAGTATGTATCAATGCACTTATACCACGCTCTAGGAGCCTACTTGAGTCCATACAAGGCTTTCTTCAATTTGTACATGTAGGTATTTTTGTTGTATGCTACAAAGCCTTCTCAGTGTTTTGCTACCTCCTCCTTCAACTCACCACTAAGGAATGTTATCTTAACATCCATCTGATGGATTTTCCATCCCATCTATGTAGGAAATGAGATCATAGCTCTTATAGAAGTATATCTGGCCACAAGAGAAAATGTCTCCTTGAAGTTCATTCCCTCCTTCTAATAGAACCCCTTGGCCATGAACCTTGCCTTGTATTTCTCGATGCTACCATCTACATTGTGCTTTATCTTATAGATCCATCATGATCCAACTACTGCTCTATCTATTGGTCTAGGCACTACCTCCTACACATCATTCTATATAATTGAGTTATACTCCTCAACCATAGCATCCTACCATACCTGATGCTCTACAGCCTCTTGATAGCTGGAAGGTTCACTATCTACCAACTGACTAACTAATGCCACACAGTCATTGAACTTTACTAGTTTTATCTGCTCTCTAGTACTCCTAGGAGCTCTCACAAACTGCTGAGTATCCCTTGTGTCTCTTGAACCTCATGGTTCTTGCTACCAACTATAGAGGATGAAATATCAACCTCTAAGTATTCTAGATGCATTTCCTATTTCTCCATTCTCTATAAAACTTCACCACCTAAGCCTACACTTGTATTGGTAATGTACTTGTGCTTTGTTGCCCTTGACTAGGCCTTGGAGCTTCTGTTGGCCACTCACTCTGATAATCTGCTAGAAAATCTCTAGACCGTCTAAATGCCTTATCCTCCATGAACTTAACATCATATCTAATAATAATTCTGTTGGTCCTGGGGATAAAAATCCTATATGCCTTTGAGGTTTCACTGTACCCAAAAAAGCACCCCATCTCTAAAGTTTGATCTAACTTGGTACATGTATCTCCTAGAATATGACAATATGCCAAACTCCAAAATATTCTAAAGTGACCAACATTTGGCTTCTTTCCTATGAAAGCTTCCTCTCGTGTCATCTTCCCTAGTACCTTGTGTGGAACCCTATTTTGAATGTAGACTATTGTACTACATGCCTCTGCCATAAGTAGTGGGGCATATCCTTCTCATATAGCATAGCTCTTGCCGTCTCTAATATAGAATGGTTCTTCTCTCAAAAACTCCTCTGTTGTGTATTGTGAGGAACAATCCACTCTCTCTTGATTCCTTCTCTAGTATGGAACTCCTAGAATTTATTTCCTTTGTACTCGCCTCCATTATATAACCAAACAACCTTTATCTTCCTTCTTGTTGAGTTCTCCACAAGAGCCTTACACTCTTGGAATGACTGAAAACCTCATCCTTGGTCTTCAAGAAGTATATCCAGGTCTTCCTAGAGAAGTCATCGATAAAAGTAACATAGTACTCATATCCTTTGAGAGATTTTCTTGACATCATTCCACATACATCTAAATTTACTAGATCAAGAACACCTTTAGATCTGGTGTCACTCTTTGGAAATGATGTTTTTGCAAACTTCCCCAAAATGCATCCCTTACATACATCATCATGCTCTATGCTCACTTCTGGAACATCTGTCACCGTCTCACAAACTAATTTGAGTGATCCATGATGAATATGGCCCATTCTCCTATGTCATAGGTCTCCAAGATCTCACGATTAATGCTACTCATGAGTGCCTTAGAGTATCAAATTGTAACCTATAAGGAAACCACTCCTAACTCTAATAGTCATGGGTGATTTCCAATCCTTGTTCTTAATCAACACATGTATCCCTCTAAAGAGTATATTATACCCCATATCCTAAAGAATGGATACAGAAATCAAATCCATACCTAAGCCTAGCACATGCAACACATCATGAAGTGGAATTATCTTTCCATTCTCCCTTGAAATTGAATAGTCCCTTTTGTTTACCATATGGGGTAAATGAATCAATGCATATAGATGATGGATAAGAACAACAGAACTCTTGCATTATTTGTATATGCCAAAGACATTACATTATGCTTATGATGATGATTACAATGATTCCCCATGGTGTACATATATTGTTCTGAAGAACCTTAAATGAATCGATGCATATATATGATAGATAAGAACAGTAGAACACTTGTATTATTCGTATATGCCAAAGACATTACATTATGCTTATGATGATGATTACAATGATTTCCCATGGTGTACATATATTTTTCCAAAGAACCTTCCCAAAGGGTTCCATCAGCTACATAACAATTACCAAAGGGCCTGTCAGCTACATAACAAGAACCTTCTCAAAGGGGCCTGTCGGCTACCTAATATTTACCGACAACATCATTCCCCCCAAAAGAAAAAGTTATCTTTGAACAAAAATTACAAAATATTTGAGACAAATTAACAAAATAGAATACATTAACTGACTAACTACAAAAAAAAAATTGCTTCTATCACACCACTTTCATGCTCATCCCATGCTTGCACCAAGCTGGTCTCGAAGCCATGTTGCATCTGTAGCCTCTGCTAACACAATATTGTCTCCTTGATCAAGCTGACCTTGATGGTCACCCATGTTATTTTCTCTGCTTCCAATTCTTTGGTACCCTGAGCCAAGTGTTGTTGTACTACCTTCAACTAGATGATTAGCTCCTCCTGAGCTCTCTATGCATCCACCAAGACAACCTCACATCCAACACCTACTCCAAGTGCCTCTAGTACATAGAAACTCCATGCCTATAGCAGCTCTAGGTCTCATCAACTAGTCATACTTCCCATGACTAATAACCGCATTGACTAGGGGTCTAGGGGGCATTTCCCCTAGCGGGGTTGAGGGGCAACGCCCCCGCGGGGTCCTGGGGTAGTGCCTCAGGCACACTCCCTATCACGATACAGGGTGGGGTCGAGGGGTAATGCCCCCATCGCCAAGACCAAATTAGTACTCTCAAACCCACACAAAAGTCCATGGAGCACACCATTTTTGTCATTTTCTTCTGATTCCACACTCTTTTTGGCAACTACTTGTGTTTTACTACTTGCTTATGTCTTTCCTTCCCTTCGGCATCATACATTACTCATTCTGAACTGTTTTGATCTGTTGTCATTTTCTTTTTCTTTTTCTTTTTCTCTTCCACTTCCTCTTTCCTGTAGATTCTGTTGGGTTAGGCCAGTTATCCATCGACACACAAAAAATGAAAGTTGGTCGAATCCACATTGCCCTTCCATAGACATCGTACAACTGTGCTCCTCTATGTGCCTTTCTTATTGTACTAACTCACAACCTCTAGACTAGGCATTTTTTATCCAACTAGGCGCCTTCCAATAGATGCTTATCTTGTAGCTTTGCATATACCCACTCTGCAACCCTCTTCACCATGCTATGGATTTCTTTTCTTTACTGTTGATGGTACATAGAATGTAAGCTTACTAGACACTGACAATAGTCACAACTATATCCCATACAGTCGTGCCTTGATAAACTTGTTTCTTGTTTTGCCTTGGAATTCTGTCTTTTGTAATGGCCTAATACCATACGAAACTCACCATGTATATTACCATACGTAGCTCATCTCTTGTCATTTATCTAATCACCATACAACATAGGCTTTGGTAGCATATGATGTTGTACGATATAGGATTGTATAATTTTTTCCCTATTCATACTGGGATTAAGATATGCACCTTTCTCTCTTTGCTCTGCTCACAGTTTGCTTCTATGCCTTTCGTACATGTACAATCTTTATAACTTTATCGTACCTCCTTCCTACCTTGCTAGCCATATGTCGTACGAAGATTCTACCAATCCCTTGTTGTTGTACAGTCTTGGGGATTTAATAAGCCTTTGATTTTGCTGAAGTCGTACGGTCCTCTTTGTTGCCAAATTTTCTATATGGTGACTACCAGAGGGTCTCACCATATGGTGGGTTACTATCGGTGAAATGTGAGAAGCACCATACGGATAGCCACCGTATAGTAACTTATAGTTGGCATCCATATGATGACTTGCCATATGGTGACTTGTTGTATGACACCTTCAACGACCTCTCTCTCTTTCTTCTTCTTCTTCTTTTTTTTATTTATTTATTTTCTTTTTCTTTTTTTTCTTTTTTTTTTAATTTTTTTAAAATTTTTATTTTTATTTCTTAATTCAATTGTTCGTCAACGGGGGACTATTCCCTTCATGATAGATTTTTAACTCTAACCCATTCATTGTGTCTAGTACTTCCTTCCTGTCAAGCATCCATAACCTGATTGCCCAGTTATCACCATCTTCCCATATCTTGTATGGTCCTACCCATTTGACTCTAAACTTTTCAGGTTTGATTTCATTCTATCCACTATACTTCAACACCAGTTGTCCCAATTGAAACTTGTTCAGTTTGAGGTGTTTATCATGCCATGCTTTGTACCTATTTTGTATCACCTCTATGGCCCATTGTTCTTGCAATCATCATTCATCAAGTTTATTTAAGTTACACGATCTCTCCCTCAAGTTTTCCATATTGCCTAGTTTATTTTTGACACTCGGTACTATGAATTTTGTTAGCTGCCACTCCTTGCCGTCAATAATTGTATTCTTGATTTTAGAACCATCACTACATACCGTTGCATCTTTTATTAAACCCTTCCTCTTTGTTTCCTGTGCAGACCGTATGATGTGTCTTCCTTGCTGCTAGCACCTTTTTGCTATATCTATGGTTCGACATAACATTTCCCTTTCGTGCGATCATACGGTGGAATCTTTCCTTTTTTTGAGTTTTTACTATATGTTCTTCCCTTTAGCTTTTGTCGTAACTACCTTTCCTTCTTATGCTTGTCTGTATTCCTTTGAACATTCATTTCCCTCTTCTTTCTCACCTTCGTCAACCCTTAGCATATTATAGCTCAAAAAGAGCTCGTAATCCTCCATCTACCAGTGGTAAAGACCGTTCACTGAATCCAAATTGTCATATCCTTCCAACTATAGGACTCCCTCCTAATCTAGTTCCATACGCTGCCTCCAGGGATAACTTTAAGGAACCCCCCCTCCCAAAATTTATAAAATTGTGGCGAATCACATGTCATTTGGGTGAAAAAAAAAAATTAATAGTGTTGGCGAATTATGTGTCAATGGATGGATATTTGGTGGCGAGTTTTTTAATAGTTTAGACAATTTTTATAAAATAATGGCGATTATAATTTTTTTTTTTAATAAAATTATTAATATTGATGGCGAATTATGTTTTGAAATATGGATATTGGTTGGCGAATATTTTAATAATCGATACCATTTTATAAAAAGGTGGCAAAATTATTTTCCAAATAATTGAATTAATTTATTTCTTATGGCGAATGGTTTTCAGAAAGTTATATTTGGTATGGCTATTTTCAAAAGATGGGAAATAAGTAGCCTAACCTAACATACCAACTTACATTAATTATTAGCCACTACCACTGTAATTATGTTAAATTTATTATTTGAGAACTCAGACCGTCTGATGATCCAAGATCAATGGCGGAGGTTTAATTTCGGTCAACATTTCTTGAAGGAAGAAGAATTGTCGAGGTAGTCACCGGAATGTTGACACATATCAAGGTAAGTTGTATGCAGAGTACAGTGCACCCGAAAAGAATTAAATGCCATGCCATGTCTGGAATGAAGCCTCGACCTTGTTCAAGTGTCTGGAATGGTGACACGTTTATGTCCAGTGTGTATCACTTAAGTTGCAGGAGATAGTATATTGATGTCTTGTCACCGTTAGTTACAATTTACAATTGGCCTTTTCCATCGGCGAAGCGGCTTCGCACGCATTACATGACATGGCATAGTCCACTAGTAGTAGTACTATTACTATTAGTCTTAATTACAATTGGCCTTTTCCATCGGTTAAGTGGCTTCACACACATTACAAGACAATGGATGGTATTAGTGTTTAATTAAAATTGGCCTTTTTGGCATGTACTTGCAATTATGTTCAAGATTTGAGAATATTTGCTAATTTAATGTAATTGAATTGGCAGTCGGATGGAAACAAACAAATAATCCCTGGCACCCTGCTCGCCAAGCTTATTTATAGGCGATTGAGCTACTTCTTTCATCATTGCTCATCTCATTTTTGGTAGTCGATAGGTCTGGTTTGTTAATTGTTTGTTAATTATTTGTTAATTGTTTGGTGTTAGTTTGAACTTTGCAGTAAAGATGGACAACCCTATTCGCCTAAGATGCATTTTGGAAGAGGAGCAGAAGGCCTTTCTAGGTCGTGTTCTTGAGGAAAACCTCTTGTCAATTTGCAATGAGGTTGTTCCATGCTCTGGTGTGAAGTTTGTTATTGTTGCTGTCAAAATGGTTCTGGGACATGAGTTTTTGAAGAATGAGAATCGGTATCGTGTCAACAGTGACATTACATCACAATTTCTAGCCTCCCTGCTTGACCTCGGAGAAGCAAGGGCCGAAATTCTACTGCTCTTGAGGAAGAATTTTAAAGTAGTATATTTGGGCGATTACATTGAAATTGTTGCTCATGCAGTTTTAGGAGTGGGGATCCCTTGGGCGGGTGAAGTCCAGAAGCTTCTGGAACCTAGCCAGAATGTGGTCTTGCAACCATTTTTACTAGGCTTGACTATTGGGCAGTTGCAGCGCCATAGAAAATGCGCTAGAATTGGGTTGAATTTTTTTCAAAAATGGTTTTTATCGAATGAAGTGGAAGATGGCAACAACTGGCTACAAGAATTTCCAACCATGGTCAATTCTGGTGGTTTCTACAACGAATAGTACAGTAGTTCTAGAGTCTAGGGTTTTCCCCCAATTTTGTAAATTTGTAAATTTCAAGAAATATCAATGAAATTTCTCGAGTTTCAGTTCCATATAAAATTGTATTGCATTGTTTTAACTTCTTATGCTTACTTATGCAACATTGCAATATTTCGCATTTTTTAATTTTCTATTGAATTTTTTATAAAAGCCTATGTGAATATAAAATATTATTAATTCCTGCCTTTGGCAGGAAACTAATGGAATCACGTAGTTCCATATTAGTTCTATAATCTAAAAATTTCATTGATATACCAATGTTTGCAAAAGGTTTATTAATTTGCATTTTTTTGAAATTGAAAAATACAATTTTTTTAAAACTTTATTGGTTCATGATGAAAAAGGCAATGAAAAAATTCAATTTTCTTCATAAAAAATACAACTATTTTTTTCAACACCTCTATTAATGCAAGCATTAATTGCAACCTTATATTTTCTTGTGACAAGAAATTAGAATTTAATTATTTTTATTTTTACATATCTAAACCAATGCTTTTAATAAATTTTCTTTTATTTTTTATTTATATATATAATTTTATTAGATTATACATTTATTTAACATATATAATTTTTACTATATTGATATTTTTAATTTACACTTTAAAATACATAATATTAATTTTGTATCAATTTTAATAAAGTTCAAATTATTTAGCTTGGTATATTATCAACTTTATTTATTATAAGTGTGTTTGGTTTTTTTAAAGCATAAATGTTATTTTAAAATTAATTTATGTTTTTTTTAAAGCATTATATTTAACCTTAAGAATATTGTCCAGCTTCTGCAATTGGATAAATTTATCACTTGAACAAGATATATCAAACAATTTAATAATTGAAATTAATCAATTTAACTCTTTTTTAAAAAAATTATACAATTTTATCTATATCTCATGTATAGTATAATTAGTTGACAAATATCTTTGGTATGATAAATGTTCTTTAGGATGTCATCTAATTTTAATTTAGCATGATACTATAATGTTTATTTATATATTCTTTTACTATTTTAATTAATATACATCATTGCAGTTATATAATTTAACAAGTGCCACGTCGTGGGATGTGCTTGCCTAATAGTTATTAGACTAATTAGAAATTAGGATTTAAAATTTTTTTAAAAGTTATTATACAAAAATTAGAAAAATAGAATTAGTATGGAGTTAAGTTATAGTTTTTATACTAATTAAAAATTATAATTTAAATAATAAATTTAACACTTTTACTACAATATTCTGTCTTTATAGTAAATTCAAAAAAATTCTAAATTTGCATCACATTTATGAAGGGTATACAAAAATTCTAATATTGGTTAAAATAAAGACAACAATTTACTAATTTTAACTTCAATTAAAATAAATTCTAATTAAGTACAAAATAATTTAAATATTTTATTAGAATATATATAATTATACAAATATACATTTAAAATAGTTTACTAAATTATTTAATTTTAATTTTTTTAAATGAAGTTAGTGAAGAAGGTTCTAACCAATCCTTCTCTAGATTTAAAATTGTATAATTTATAGATTATTGCATATCAAAATGTTATGAGAATCACCTAGCTTAGGATTAACCCAATAAACTCTTTTTTCTTGAATTATTAATTTTTTTAATAATATAATTATTTCTTATTCAATTTACAAATTGTGATATTGAAATATATGTAAAAGAAAATTTATGTCAAAAAGTATGCGAGAATCTAGCCGAAAATAAATGAACATGGAGGTAGCCTTCGAGAAAAGGGGTCGTCTAACACTAAATAAAAAGAACCAATTATCATTCAGATAAATAGTATAGATAATATATGAGAATAATAAATTTATATAAAAACTTTAAAAATATTTGATAAAAAGAAAAATAGTTCATTTTCATTGGTTGGTTGATTCTAAACTAATTCACTTATTGTGCAAACTGAATGCAATAGTACTAGCCTACCGGCAAGTACAATAATATACTAACTATACTCGTAATTTAATGGGAGTGGGACCCATGACCCACGGGGCCACCAAATGATTCACCGGTGCCATTGGATGTTTATAGATCAATGACCAAAGTTGAGTTTCGGGATGAAAGGAAAAAGAAACCCTATCATTTCAAACGCATCCCGAAAACATGACATGTGTCACTAAACTCCTCGGTTGACCAACAAATAACAATGTAGTTTCAATTTGGTGATGATGTGACACTGACACGTCTGACTCATGATGTGAGTCATCCTGATACCTAACTACCTTAGTTAATGGGAGTGGGACCCATGACCCACGGGGCCACCACACCGTTCACCAATGTTGTTGGATGTTTATAGATCAATGACCGAAGTTGAGTTTCGGGATGAAAGGAAAAAGAAACCCTATCATTTCAAATGCGTCCCGAAAACATGACATGTGTCACTGCTCAATTAACACATTGACATAATCACATTTCACTTGCAGTTAATAGTGACGTTATGAATGACATTAATACATTATGACGGGTTAGGTAACACTAGTGGTCCATGATTCCACTCACATTTATATTGAAAGTGTACTGTGTGACAAGTGTGATGATTATAGACTATAGAGTACAGATTGTACAATTTTGGTGCATTAAGTTTCTTTAATTTTGTAGTTATACGTTGTCTGCAGATTTAGAAATTAGAAAGGGGTTACAAATTATAATTTACAAAGTTACAGTGCAACAAAGTTACAGATTCTTAATTTCTGGGTTGAGGATTGTGGTCTGAGGAAAGCCAAAAACTACAGTCTCTAGACTCTCAACTCTCTGCAAAAATTGAAACTAAGGGTAACATGAGCGTGAACAGGTAAGTGTAACTACTAAAATCCTGAAAATTTATGTCCCGCATTTTAAATTTTACAACTTTACTGTTTATAGTATATATAAAAAATTAGTCTGTAAGGTTTTAATTTTGAATCACCCTTGTAGGCTTGTAGTTGTGTTTAAATATTTACCACGATGGGCAAAACAAATACCAAGAATAACATGGGCAAAATTACAGAATTCCATAATATACTTAAAACACCAGGTTTCAATGATTTATTCCATGATATACATGATCCTGTTATTCATGGAAATAAGGGTATAATGGAGATAAGATTTGCACTTGAAAACAAGTGGAATGATCCAAATAAGGCTTCAAAATTTTGTTCATTTAACCCTAGTGTAAATGCAACTGCAAATAAAATTGCACCATGGCTAGCTGGGTTGGCACACATGGCATTACCTCAAGTATTCCCTTGCCTAGAAATTGTTATGCTCTGCGCCAAAAATTATGATGAAAATAGAAAAGAAATTGTGAATAAAATTAATCAAGAGGAAATTTTGTCCATAACTGAGAGTGAATTTGCTAGTCTGATGAACCTAGGGTTTCAAAAACAACGGGTAAAAGCACAAACCTGTGTCACCTTTTATAAAGAAAAGTGATATCAGAATGTGATAGTTCAACATTAATGACAAAAAAAATGGTATTTGCGTTTAAAATATGAAGATGATGTAAACTGATGAAATGTGTAGAATTGTATGAATTTTATGCCTATAATTTTTATTATTTTTTTGACTAAGAATTTATTCATTTTATTTTATTTTGAAGTCCTTTTTTTAACTGTAAAAAATATAGGATGTAGTTCCCGTCAAACAAGTATGTGCAAATCATCTTTTTTTGTTATGATTTGAAAATATTTTATAGATGACATGTATAGCTAGTGCACAAAAAAGAAATAATTATTTTTGATGTATATTTTCTTTGTTATAAGTACTCAAGTTCGACCTTGTCAGAATCCAACAATTTTTTCCTCCCGTCAAAACTTCCCTATCAAATCTATACCTTCTTGAAAAAAAATTACATATTCATGAAGAGGATTCTCTCCTCTAGTAATAAATATTTTATTTTTATTTTTTTGATATGATTTACTATTTTTTTTCATTTTTTGAGAGAGCATCTTCTAAAATGTTGAAATATCGACTTATAATATTTTTAGATTATAACATATTATAACTAATCAAAACACTCAAAAATTTATATAATGATGATATTGAATCTGAAATATATAAAAGGGTATTTTTAGTTTTTTTTTTAAATTGAGTTTTGATAGAGAAATGAGATTTGACCAAAACAGGTTTTTGTATCACAAACGGTGACACAGATCTATGCTTTTACCCCAACAGTCAAACGTACATATTGACCTGGGAAAGCTGGCAGATGATTATGAAAAATTAGATGCAGAACAAAGAGATTCTTATATCAGAGGAATAACAAGCGGTTGTAGGCTGAGTCCAAATCACATGACTCCTTATGATTTTTAATTTTTTGTGCCATGGGCACAGGACAGTATTTCCTTGCTAGCATTTTGTTTGGGATTGGATAGTAACAAACAAGTGGATGCCAACATTCTTGAAATGCTTTATCATATTCATTTTTAAAAAGAACCAGTAATATATCATTTTATTGGGCACATTGTTCGTTGCATGCAAGATCAATTACTAATGATTCAAAGAGGTTCAGAGAAGACATTTATATTCACAAGCTACTTGTGCTATATTCTCCTAGCAAAGCATCATGCATTATTTGAGGCAAACAAGCTTTGTAATCAGACTCAAGGCCAAAATCCAATATATGAGTGGACACCTCAGATAAGGATGATTGATAACAGAAGGAACTACAACAATTTTGTAGACTTCTTTTTGGCACCAATGTACCATAAAATTACAGGCACTCCAATGCCTAGATTGCCTGTTACTTGTAGAAATTGCATTCAACTTGGAAGTGAACTACAATTGGCTGACTGGTACTTAATGGAAGAGTACACTGTGTTAAGGTTTTACGGTTCATGGGTAGAACGCTACAAACTTCCAATACATGTAACATAGAGGGTATTTGCATTGGAATATGTATGACAAATGGAGAGCACAGATGTACTCTTTCATGGTCAGCAAAATAAAATGATATTTCCCTCCTTTCCATTCTCCTTTGGAGGGTTCACATTTGAGAGAAGAAGATTCAAAGTGGCAGAAGCCTTTTTTTCAATTTTTTGATTTGATGTTGACAGTCACTGGCAGTATGATGCACTGAACATAATTGGAGCAAGGCTTAAGGGCATTGGGACTTTTGCAAGCAAATATCAACATGAAAGTATGCTTTTGATTGAAATTTTTAAAAACATGGACTCCTAGGAGGAGGTCAAAAAAAAAATGGAGAAATATGCTGCTGAAAATAATATGTCAATAGAGGAATTGTCATCACAAATAATGGCATTGCACAAATAGAAAAGAAAAGTGTAGGGCATGACATCGTCCAATTTCTACAAGAAAGCTGATAAACCATCTACAAAACCTATTCCAAAAGAGCTAATGAATGATTGTATAGATGTTGGATGGAGTCGAAGCAAAATTTCTCAATTTTGAGAAATAAGGAAGAATCTCGGTGAGCCAAAGACCTCTTTAGATCATGATGAGGCTGAAGAGGATAGAATATTTGACGAATTGTGGAATAAGGAGCATCTAACTGAAGCACATCACAGTGATACTGATGATGATTACGATGACTAGGATTCTTTGAATCCCTCATCTAGTACACAAATTCAGAGAGGAGTTGATGCATCCACCAAACTTCTATATAGCAAAGGGGCAAAAATTGTAGAAAAAATGGGCTACCAAGGTTTTGGTGGTCTGGGTCCCAGTGGAGAAGGGGTTTGGTTACCACCTCAACCACTAGCTGTAGCACCAAAACATGGTCCAAAACCAAGCCTTGGGCATGGAGATCAATCATCAACTCAGTCAATTCCATCCACATTGGATTCATCTCAGTTAATTAAATTTGTTCCTTCTTCATTTATAGTTCCACTTCCAAGCACTCAAATTCAATCCAAATCAACTATCACTCCCACAGCTGTAGATATAATGGGTACAACTACAACTAGTGGTCCGAAAAGGACATTTTATATAGATACAAAAAAATTTGGTCCCGGAGATCAAGAAAGTGTAAAGAAGCAAAAGGTTATGACAAGTATTAGTAGTACTACTAGTACAACAACGCCAATGGTGATTGTGAGTCCAACAATTGCCCATCCTTCAGGACAAAACCCTCAGAACAGTCCAAAAAACCCTAATAATGGGTCTAGGTGCTGCTTATCCTCATGGTATTGGTGGAAGCTCATACATCAAAGCAAGTGCTACTACTATTTCACCATTCAAACATTCAATTGTCTCACAAAATCCTGATTTTCGTTACAATGAATTTGTAACTAACTATGAAAAATCAAAAAACAAGAATAGACAAAATAGTAAGACAATGAAGATGGAAGCAATTGTTGCAGCTCATGATGTAGAACCTGCAACCAATAGGCTATTTCCCACGTATGACTCAGATAAAGATATGATGGAATTCATGGTTGTTATGCCCCTAGCTAGAGATAACAATCCACCAGAGAGTCAGTTAGATCCAGCTGAATTTCAAGTTAGCACCCTCCAAATGGATTTATCCAAAATTAAAAATGTGGACAAGATAAATGTGTCCAAAATGACCAACCAAGTGGTCTACAGTTCAGTGATGAAGTTGGAGAGAGAGAAAGGAAAGCTTCAGGGCACAATAGATAAGTTAAAGGTAGACCTAGCAAATGTAAAGGCAAGTGAGAAAGCAGTAGTAAACAGATGCAAAGAATTAGAGAAAAGGATAAAAAATTCATCCTCTGGCTATAAAGAAGCAATTGAACAGCAAGAACAAATGGATGCAGAACTGAAAACTCTGAGGGAAAATTTGGAAAAAATGGGAAAAAAACTCTAGGATGAAAAAGAATCTTCAACAAAGTTATACAGAAACTTGGAGAATGCTGCAAATGTAAACAATAAGTTAAATAAAGAATTGGAAAATGAGAGGGTAAAAACAAAAGAGTGGGAAGAGAAAGAAAAAGGGTGGGAAAATAAAGCAGAGCAAATAAGAAAACATAGTGAACACCAGTACTCAGAAATGAAAGAAGACCTAAAGAAGGCAAATGATACTATTAAAAAATATGAAAACAGCTTGAATGGCCATGTAAATAATACAGTAAAGCAAATAAAAAATTACTTCTAGGGGCAAATAAAGACTTCTGCTAATAGGTTGTGTGATTAGTTTGAACTCTACAAAGCTCTTACAGATGTTTTTGGGAAGTTGAAAGAGCAACTTGAGGAGAACAAAAGTTTTGGTCAGAGATAGAAAACTGCAAAGCGGATTATGGAAGAAATCAACAGCACTGCTAACAAGCATTTGGCAAGCAAGGGATTTTAGGACCGTATTGGTTCAATAATAAAGGCGACCTCTATATTTCATAAATGTCAAAAACTAATAGAAGCAGAAGAAATTCTTGCTTTATTTGGGCCAAAGCTCGCCAAGATGAACAATAAAACAACAAAATTGATATCTCTTGGTTTACCGAGTCTTAAACCTAATTTCTCAACAACAGGTTTCGTTGGAAGGAAGTTTACAAACAAAAGTTGGAGGACCAAATAACCTCTGATTTAGGCAACCTTCCTTAGGACAGAACTCATGAAGGCATTGCAAAGTGCATCAAAACATTCACAAATTTGCATGCACTAGTGGAATGAACATTGCTTGAAACTCGCTCTTCCAAGTATGGAATGCTGATGAGAATGCAGGTCATTTACCATAACATCAAAAAATTTGCCCTTCCAACCAAAGAAGAATGGAGGATACTATAGAAACTTATAGCTTGTATGTGAAAGTACTTTCAATTTCAATCATCTCTATATCTTTACTATATATGAATATCTTTCATATTATCCTACATACTATAGTCTAGACTCTAGAATTGTGTTTAAAGTAACAAGTTTGAACTTTGTTTTTTGAACAGGATCAATGGTGCAGTCTTGCAGATGCTATTGCCTATGCTAAAATTGCTAATTTACTAAACCGGCCTATCAAATGCAGAAATGTACAACTAAAGTTGTAGAGATGTTTTAGACTTGTAGATGTCTTACTGATTTAGATTTTGAGACTTCACATTAGGAAAATCAACCTGAAGCTATTGTTGCTCCCTTTTTTCTATAAAAGGTAATTCAAGGTCATTGGTTTACATGAATTGTACCATATTAGCTGAATATTGCAAATGAAAACCATTGATAATTATTAATTGTGGAATTGAATCTATGATTCTATCTAATTTTCATGTTTTCCAATTCAATGTATGTTGAATAAATGAATAAAATAGAAAACAAAATTTCATTCAGGAATTTCAAATTCAAATATGAATGATCATTGATGACATGATATAAACTACACTCTACAGTAATAATACTCTTTGTTCTCAAATTTTAATGATGAAACATAATACATTCTAATTTCTTGCTTTTCTAAAATGAACATTGAATGATAGGATATCATATAGTAGTTAATAAGTTCAAAAAAACCTATTGGTTGCCACTACTAATTTAGCAAAAATTTCCTAAATTTTCCAATTCATCTCTATGTTGTCATCATCATCCAATTTTGGTAGTCCAGTTGCTTCATTGTTCTCTTCATTTTTGTTTGTGTCTTCTTCAACTTCAAGTTCACTTTGACCTCCGCTTCTATGACTCGGACTCCCAATCCCATGGCTAGTGCCACTGCCAGTTGTACTTGTCCCACTTGGAGTCGCTGTAGGAGATTGGTTAATGGTGTTGCCCAGTTCCACCCTTCTTCTTTTGCATCTTTTCTTCTAGATTTCCATTGCTTTTTGAAAAGGAAAAGTATTTACATTATACCTAGATGTGTATACCCTCAAGCATGATTCCAAATTCTTGTCTAGTTTGTTTCTTAGCTTTGATTTTAGGAAGCTCAAAGCACTAAAAACTCTCTCATCCTCCATTAAACCCAATATCATGGTTTGACATAGATTAGCAAGCTTCAAGTACTCTGAAATTTCTTCATGCAACAAGGTGCTCTGTTTTAGTTCTGTCCAAAGCTTTGTTGCCGAGCCCTCTTCATGTGGGTTATGCATTAATTGATATTGATGCTTCATGGTCCTTGCAAAGGTGCTTGATTACTGTCTAAGAAGACCCTCATCTAATATTTTGTTGATATTCACTCCATTGAATTCTATAGATTTGC
The DNA here is from genome assembly GCA_028749045.1 of Cupressus sempervirens. Lineage (NCBI taxonomy): Eukaryota > Viridiplantae > Streptophyta > Pinopsida > Cupressales > Cupressaceae > Cupressus > Cupressus sempervirens. The sequence goes on along the minus strand of CM053784.1, from coordinate 676,397,507 downwards.
AAAATTCCTTTATCAAAATCAACAACCTTCTACGATAATCTTCCTTATTGTTGAAGGACCAATATTGAGGAAACACAATTGCCATGGCCTCAAGCAGTTGATCATATGGGAATCGTGATATTATTTCAGAGGAAACTCTATAGGCTATGTCCCTTGCAGTAGATGCTATAGACTCGACGATCTTGGTAAACTCTTCCCTTGTAACTCTTGTAGCTCGCTTCTTTGGGGCACTGTAGTACATTGGTATCTGAAATCCCCTTACACAAACACATAAATCTCCATTTTCAACGATCTTTAAATAATTATCAGGATCATCCAAATCTGTTAGTTTCTACCAGTGATTAAATCTATCATCAGATAAATTTAGGTCAGTACGATAGAGACTATCGAGGGCTTGGCATGACATTTTACGCAATTGAGCATATTTTGCAATATACATGGCTCTTTGCTGGGCTTTTTTCATAATTAACCTCATTTCTTCTATCATGGGAAGAAGAGATGCCAAATTCAAAAGTGTCTCTATATTTCTTAACCTCCAAAGCAGGTTGCCACATCTCTGATTTTTTGCATTATCCTGATTTTCGTACATCAGTCCAATCAAAGATTGATATTTGGAAAATACTCAATGCGCTGGTCCATCCAAAGAGATCCATCTAGTATCAACATCTTTTAGAAGCTTGCTTCCATTCATAATTCCATCAGCAAAGTGTTGAAATTCCCTAAAATGCTTGGAACTTCGACAAAAATATGTATACAACTCTCTTACTAAATCTTCAACCTTGTTTACTAAAGGAAACTTCTTCACAACTCTAAAAGAAAGATTCATCCTATGGGCCATACAGTGAATGGCAACAACATATGGTGAACAAGAAGCCTGCATCTTTATGCAAAGACCATTCCTTTGACCTTGCATTACTGAAGCTCCATATGCTCCAACATAGGACAACTTCTTCACTATTGTCAATTCATCCATAGCTCCATATTCAATTAAATTGCTCTTTACTAACTGAAATAAAGTTTTTGTTGTCGCATTGTCTCTCAATTTAGCAATAGATAGTAGATGTGGTTAGCGGACATTATTCTGTATAGTATAAACATGCATGCATACCCATGACATATTATCCATTGCCATAACTTCATCTAAGGACAATGCAATAAAGCTTGACTCTTTTATTTTTCTTTGTACATCCTCTATTTCAACCTATGCAATACAACTTGCCCATTCCCATCCACTATTTATCGACCAATGACTAACAGGATAGGAACTTTCAGAAAGTGTAAAAAACAACTCATTTCTGGATAATCTGTCATTGGACGCCCTCTGCTCAAAATATAGAAAACATTACTTAATTAAACAGTTTTTCCACGTTCTTCTACTTTACTTGCTTTTGCAAAAATAGCATTAATAGAACCTTGAACTTCACCAGGCTTCATCTAAAAATTTTGAAACATATAATATTCTTCAACATTCCTTTTATGTTGACATTGCTCCTTTGTTTTATATCTTACCACTTTTATTTCCTTACCATCTATAGTTGAGGTTTCGTAAATCTTACCAACATGTTTCTCTATGGTGTCTAGTTTAAGCTGCAACCGCTTTTCCTTTTTATACTTCCAACTAAAAATTGCACGTCTACATTCTACTGGTGGCTCACCTACAATTGGATTGTCCATAGGCTCAATGAATGGATACTTTGCTTCCCAATCAAATTTAAATCTCCTGGCCATCTCCCACTGACGATCAATTTTTTATTTCAATTTTCCTCTCCCTTTAGTGTCACTATTACTGTTAATTGCACCATCATCATCACCAAAGTCGATTGATTTGTCCTGCTACTGGTTATTTACTAGATATTCTTCTTCAAGGCCATCTTCATTAGAGATATCAAGTTTTGTAACTCTGTCACTAGATTTATTAGGCTCCCCAATTTGTTGAATGGACTCCTGTGTAGGTTGAGATTGTACAGGCTCCTCTGATGATGTACCTTCCTTACTTTGACCAACACTGTTGCATCTACCCCGCCAAAGTATGGAGATATATTTTTGCATTTCGTTGGCCTCTCTTGGACATCTCCACCTTCATTAGTCCTACTCCTCTTCCTATTTAAATTTGACTATGACATCTCCATCAAATTAAGGCTGCAATAAAATACTATGGACTTGTAGTCGTAGTCATTTTGGTTCTCTACTGATCGCAATACTATGAAGAAGGCTCCTTCTTTTGGCATGTTTCAATAATGAAACTCATGTCTTAAATAGACAACTACAAATAAACCATTTTCATTTTGGCGAATGGGCCGACTGTTACATATGATAAGAACTAATATTTGGTGAAACCCGCGTAATTTCAAGTAATCGAGTGGGCGAATAGGGCAAGAATTTGGGACCCCATTGTGTGTGATGCATGGTGAATTGGGTCCTAGGACAAATAAAAATTTCACATAGGAAAATGGGAATTTGGCGAATGATGATCGTCGAAAGAGACACTGAATTAATTCTGTGGCGAATAAGAGTAAACATTAAAGAGAAATATGGGTGAACAACCCCACTACCAAATTGAAATTACATAATAATAGTGGTGAACGTTTTCACCACTATATGAGTATTTTATAAAATTTGGGCAAACCGGTCAACTAGTATACGGTGTTTTTTTTTGCCAATTTCTATAGCCCGTTCGAGACATATTCGCCAATTGGCAACTAATCGCCACTAAAAAAATATTTGGCTGCCTCCCTTCATCCTCCCCTTCAAAATCTAATGAAAAAACTTCTTCCCCTACCATTTTTGTGTGCAGATCAATAATGAATTTCCTACCTTTTCTTTCTAGTGATAATGTATTTTTCTTCTAGTCATGCTTGGCCTTCACTTGCACGAGCCATCCACAACCCAAAATAGCATCGTATCTTCTCCTCTTCAGTGGGATGATGACAAAGTCGAGTAGGAACAACTATGTTCGAATCATCACTAGTTGCATCATGAGGACTCCCAACAATTTGACCCAATGCTAGTCTATTGTTAATAATTGGAACATAAGTGGCCACAACATTGGTTATCCCAACCTTTTCCAGGTGTCCTCTAGTAACACATTGACACCGGACCCCCCATCCATAATCATGTCTATCAAAATAGTCCCCAGAATTCTCATTTTGATGATTGTCAGATGCCATTCAAATGAGAGGGCTAGCAGCATCGGATCTTCTACACTTGCACCACCTTCTTTCTCCTTGCCTTGTTCTGGTAGTAACTTGGCAATTGGAGCAATGTTCATGAGTGTTGAACGGAGTTGAGGCATCGAGAGAAGCAAGTCACTTACTTTGATAGGTACTTTAGTTTGTAATATTTGTCGTACGATGTTCTATTTCACGTAGTTCCTTGCGAAGGTACCAGTAGTGTCCTTCAGGGATGTTTTCTTCGCTTGTGTTGCTTTCTAAATTTTTGCTAGCACTTCCTCCAATCTCTTCTTTCTTCCATTGGGTCAGGGTACACTTTCACTTACTTTCGTGTAATGGCCAGAACCTCCTCTTCATTTGTCCAAATGGTGATCAAATGATCACCAAGTAAGCACCATTTGCATAATAATTTTGGTGTGTTTTTTATTGTACAATCCTAGGCAAAGTGGCTTCACAAATTATATTCTCAGCATTGAACTATGGGTCAACCATTGACATCGTATTGTATTTGACTCTTGTTGCCATTATTATTGTTTCCATTATTGTTGTTGTTTTGTCCTTGCTGATTATTTCTATAGCCTCTCGACATGGCACCCTCTGTACTGGTGTTCCTACTCCCTCCTGATGCAGAAGCCTCCTATGTGAGGAACACTTGTTCAAGTCCTCTTGTTTTCAAATTGAAAGGGCATTCCTTTGTGGAATGTCCCATGATCTAGCAAATCTCATAGAATTGGTCCTTCAAATAGGATCCCTTTATATGGCCTTCTTTCTTGCACTTGATGCACCATAGCTCATTTCCCTTGGTCTCCTTCAGCATGTTCTTGAATTCTTTCATCATCTAAATCATATCCTTTTGGAGGGCTTAGACCTTCTTTCTATTTGTTTCATCATCATTTCTCTCTTGTGAAGATGTTTCATCATCTAAATTGGATGAGCTACTCTTCTTCTTTTTTGTCTTCTGCTCACTTTTTGAGTTCATTTCTCGATTGTATGCTTTAGTGTATGACAACGGTGGCACAATCTTCATCTTCTTTTACAATTTTGGGCGTAGGTTTTCAATGAACCATCTTTTTTGCAACCCTTCAGCAAGCTTATTTTCCATTTTATTTATCAAGTCTTTTAATTTCATGGCGTAGACTCAAACTATTTCATTTTTCCCTTGTTTTGTATTGTATATCTCCACTACAGTTTCATTGTCGTCACACAGCAGTTGAAATTTTGTAATGAACTCTTTTTTTATGTTGTCCCAATTGTTTAACTACTAGGGATCTATATCAGTGAACCAATCAATTGCAACACCCTGTAGGGTGGTGGGGAACTATCGAACCCATTCATTTGTATCTGTTATGCCATTTAGCCTCCAAATCATTTTGCATGTTTTACAATGTCGGATTGGATCGGCTTCTCCATCACCATCAAATTTTGGCAACTTTTCCTTTGGTCTTGCCATTATTACTGGATGTTGTGTAGGGGCACTATTTATTTTGGTACCAACACTTTTTATTCTAACACCAACACTTTGTATCTCGACACCAATGCTTTGTACTCTAGCACCAATGCTTTGTATCTCGACACCAACGCTCTGCACTCTAGCACCAATGCTTTGTATCCTGACACCAACACTTTGTATCCTAACACCAACACTTTTTATTTTGGCAGCTATTCTTTTTGGTGAAGAAGGTTCTCTGTTAAGTGAATTTGTCTATTCTAGAAGTGTATCGTGGATGAAAAGTTCACTCCACACTCATGCTCCCCCAGCACTCTGAGCCATGCGAGTTGATTCCCTTCTGTCTAGATTCTCTTCTCTCAGTGAATACAGGCTCAAAAACTCTTCCCTTGCTTCTTCCACCAATTTCACCCACGGTCAAGTCTCCTCTAACAATTCTTCAACACTTCAGTGTCCATCGGCAATCTTCTGAAACCTCCTACATTTGGCTTGTTGTGCCAAAATTAAATTTTCTTGCACATTACGTATTCTATCTTTTCCATTTATCTTATTTCAATCCTTGTTAAGCTAATTTGACATTAATCTTCATTCCTCCTTCCTTCCAGGTTCATGAGGGAATAGCACCAAATGTTTATTGTATGGGATAAATGAATCAATACATATAGATGATAGATAAGAACAAAAAAACTCCTGTATTATTCACATATGCCAAAGACATTACATTATGCTTATGATGCTGATTACAATGATTTCCTATGGTGTACATATATTGTTCTGAAGAACCTTCCTAAAGGGGTCCATTGGCTACATAACAATTACTGGAGGGCCCGTCAGCTACATAACAAGAACCTTCTTGAAGGAGCCTATCAGCTACCTAATATTTATTGACGACACCTTTCCCAACTATGTTGAGTTTGGACACGTTTCCATTGGAAATTTTGATGTTGGTGTTCTCCTCCTTATAACTAGAGAAGTACTCTCTAGCTCCTATCATATGAAACGATGCCCCACTATCTATATACCAAATAGTCTATGAGGTTGAGCTCACCATACAAGCTATAAGTGCAACCTCTTCCATTCTATTAGAGAGTTCTTACGCACTTTCAGAAGCCACCACCTACTTCTTTACCTTCTTCCTTCCTAGGAAATCATTGACAGGGTGATCATACTTGTGACAACCAAATCACTTGACCTTAGAAAGGTCCTTCTTCTTCTTTTCACTTTGTGAATTCAATCCTTTTCTAGACCCCTTCTTTGCTTTCCCTTTCTCTACTAGGGCAACATTTTCCTATTCCACCTCACTTTTTTGACTCTTGTTGGCCTCGTTGACAAAACTTAGTCTAAAATCCTCCTAAGTGAAATCAATCCATAGTCAATCCATACTTGGTAAGGTATCTCATCCGCTAACAACTTAAACAAAGACACTCCATTGTTTAGTAAACCCATTTAGGGCTATTCTCACTAGCTCATCATCACTAGGGCTATCTCCAACATTGACAAGTCTAAGCCTAGCAATGTAACTTGTGACATCTTCTCCCTGGTTCATCTAGGTATTCTTCAACTTCTCTCTGAGAATCATCTTCCTATTAGTGGTAGCATTTTGGTACAGATTCAGAATGGTATCCCACATCTTCTTTATTGTATCTAGCTCCAAGTTATGTAGAACAATATGATCCTTCACACCATCAACGATTATCCTCCTCACGTTGGCATCTTCCTTCTTGTATGTTGCAAGTTGTGTAGCATTTTTAGGTACAACTATACCAGTGGTAGCATAATCTTTGATACCATTCTCTTCCAACAATAAAGAAAGTTGGGTCTTCCAAACACCCAAATATGAGGCACCATCCAATCTATCTTGATCTCTCAAACTAGTTGAAGCCATCTCAAGGGATTAAAGCAGTGATAAATCTAAAGAGATCAATCTAGGTTTTATAAACCCTCAATTTCTTTCCTAGGAAAAACTTTTCTACCCTCAACCTGGCTCTAATACCATGTGAAAATTCATATTACAATCATTGATTATTAATCTCCTATCATAAATGATTATTAAACTACCAAAAATAAATTCCCAGCTAATATAAAAAAATAATAAAAGTACAACTTCACTTATAAAATATGGAAAGAAATTCACAACACAAAGAACACAATATTTTTGGACAAGTTGTCCCTAAAAAAACTCCTAATGGAAAAAAAATTCTACAAATGAGGAAATTATTTTAACTTCAACAAATCAACAAATAAAAAATTCCTTGTCTCTCACTAGCAGAACTTAGACAACCTCCTAATTTCTCCTGCTAATATTCCTTCACTGTTATCCCCAATGCTATCACTGCGCCCTTGCTAATACTGCAAGATTGTTGCTATCACTACAAATTCATTTGCTAACATTGCAAATGCTTCTACAAAGTTCTTGTTCTCCAAATGTCCCCCTTGACCCCCTTTTATACTACTCCTATTAGAAAACCAATAGCTGAGATTGATTCTCAATCAATGGTCGAGATTAAAAATAACTTAACAACCCTTAACCAAGTCAGTTTCTAGTTGTTTCTAAAAGTGGTCAATTAATTAACAAATATTTATCCTAACCTAACTAATTAGTTAGAAAAACAATTACTTCCTAATTAAATACATATGGATGAACAATTGTCCAAGCTACCAAAACTAACAATAGGGAGATGATTTCAGCTATTCTAGCATTGATCAATCCAAAAGATAATAATGGTTTAAACAAGGTTATAACAATAGATGAAGTTTAGGCAATTGTATTTCAAATGCATCTTGACAAAGCCCCTAAGTTAGATGGCTTCAACTCCATGTTCTTCTAGAAATATTGGAACATTATAGGAAAAGAGCTTCATGAAGCATTAGAAGTGACTAGGAATTTAAGCTCATTATTATTTGAAATTAATAACACTTTTTAAACATTAATACCAAAAACTGTAGACTATACAATAATGGGATATTTCACATCTATAGCTCTATGCAATACTATTTACAAAATACTTTGAAAAATATCAGCTAACAAATTAAAAGTCTAATTATCTAAAATTATATTGGAGGAGCAAGCTAGCACTTTTCCTAATAGATCCATTCTTGAAGGTATCATTATAGGCTAAGAAATTATACATTCATCTCAATCTAATAAAGAACTGTGTCTCATGATTAAATTAGATATTCAAAAAGCATATCAATTGGAGATTTATATGTAAAGTCTTAGAAACATTTGAGTTTTCCAAAAGATGGATTAATTTAATTTATATAATTATATTTCCACATCAAAGATATCAATTTTGGTGAATGAGAAACTTGAAGGGTTCTTTAGTATGTCCAATGGCATCAGACAAGGAAACCTAATTTCCTCTTTCTTTTTTTATTTTTATGGCTAAAGCTTTGGGTAGATCTATTCATAGAGAAGAGAAAATTGAAGTAGTAAAAATGGAAAATAATATGTCAAATATCACTCATCAACAATTTGCAGATGATACAATTCTTCTAGGAAAAATCTCAAAAGAATAATCCTTTTAATTCAAGTTAATCCTTGAGAAGTATATGGAGGCATCAAGACAAAAAGGAAATGCTGAAAAATCACAATTTTTATTTTTAACACTAAATCTGAAACTAAAGCTAAAATATATAATATCCTTGGGTATAAAATAGGAAACTTTCATTGCAAATATTTAGAAATTCCAATAGATAAAGGAACTAGAAATGATAAACTTTGGAACCATTTATACTATGACACACTTAAAAATGGATAATTGGAAAGACAAGTGGCTATCTAACTTAGGAAGAACTACTATGATTAAATTAGTACTATCTACCATTTCAACCTATCAAATGTCAATTTTACCCATTTCAAATAATAATAGAACAAAATTAGACTCAAAATTGAGAAACTTATTTTGGCAAGGAGCATCAAAAAATAAGAAAATTGCATTAATCAAATGAAAAAATATATGTAAACTATTACGTAAAGATGGTTTGGGTATTAAAAAATTAGTTTGGCTAAACTTACCTTTAGGTGCCAAATTGGTTTTGAAGTTTTATGAAGAACCTAATAGAAAATGGGCTGAACTATTTTTCTTAATAGATACATTAGAAACGTCAAACCCATTAACTTATTCAGAGCATGAAATCATCCTAATGGATCAAGGATATGGAACTTTATTAAATTGTGTATTCATAATATTAATGAGAAACTTTCTTGGAACATAGGTCATGGTGAATCAACTTTATTTGGGAAGATTCTTGGGCAGGTGATGGAAAGAGATGGATAGGGTTGTCAATGGAAAGAGATGGATAACATTCCATTAGCAAAAAATCACAAAAAATACTTATGGAGATCCTTTCTAAAATACAATTTCCAATAAGTAAAAAACCAAATAGGTTAATTTGAGTGGGTTCAAAAGATGGAATATATAAGGTTAAAGATCATTACAATCAAATTTCTAACTCTAATAATTTAGATTCCTCCAACCTCTTGCTTAAATTTTGTTGGCTTAAATCATGCACTCCTAAAGATTGAACCTTTCTTTTGGCAACATTACAACAGAAAACAATTATGATAGAATGGTTCTAAAAATTAAGATATGAGGGACCTTTGCGGTGTTTTTTTATGTAAAAATGAAGAAGAGTCAATAGAGCACATTCTACTTAATTACATAAATATGCTAAGCTATGTTGGCAAGACATTATCCTGAAGCTAAGTTGGACAACAACACGTCATTGTAACTTTGTAGAATTTACTAAGCAATGGTTGAAAAAGGTTCTCTCAAGTCTATACCAAAATATTTGGACCACTACACCATCCATAATTGTATGAGAAATTTGGAAGGAATGTAATCATAGGGTTTTTCAAGAAAAATAATTGTCGACCCAAGAACTTGTACTTAACAAAATTAAAGCTAGTATCATAAAAACTATTAATAATAGAACATGATAAACAAATCATCAAGGAATCATTCAAAAACATTTTTATTACTTAATCATACCATCAAAATTTGGAACAGAAGGATCCAAAAGTAAAGAAAAGCAAGCTAAGTGTAAATGACAACTCTCAAAAGTGGAATGATTTAAACTTAGCTTTGATGGTTAGTCAAGAGATAGTCTAGGAAATGCATACGTAGGTTGTGTAATCCAAAACTAGGAAGGAAATATGATAGATGAACTAACCAAGCCATTAGGAAAATTGATAAATAATATAGTAGTAATAGCGAGCCTTATTCAAGGTCTTGATTTAAGTAAGAAGCTTGGTATACAATCATTAGAGGTTGAAGAAGACTCCCAAATAGTCATTAATGCACTAAGCACTGGTAATATTCCAAATTGGAAACTACAATCCCTCCTTAATCAAGCCCTGGTAATGTTTGGTTTTTTCCAAGAAAATAAAATCAAACATATTTATTGTGAAGGAAATAAAGGAGCGATCAAATTGTTAAAGTATTTTCTTATTAATTAAGTCATATTAATTTAATTATTAAGTCACTTATTATCTCTAGTTTACTTAAGCTAAACTTTGGGCATATATAATAAAAAAAAAATTATTAATTATTATCATTCAACATAGGTTAGTTACTTGTTAGGTTTTTGATCTCCTTTTATAATGATTGATCTCTTTATAATTCATTAATTAACTTTTGAATATAGCAATCTCTCTTTTTTCTCATCAAGAATGTCTCATCTATGGATCTAGGAATTCCAACTTCCATAGCTTTTTGCTTCTCTCTTCTATGATAGGTGTTTGCATGCAAGTGATTCTTGGGATTTGTGGGGTTGAGATTTCAACTTCAACATGGTATCAAAGCTCTAGATCTTCATGCTCCTATTCTATTTATGAGAGGTTTGGCTTGACTTTTATATTTGTGTTTTTTCTTTTCAAAGGGTTTCATTTGTTAGATTTTTTTTATATTGGATTTTTTTCGTACACTTTGAGCAAAAACGGACCTCACCAATGAGCTCAGAGTGTCCCAAAAACCCTATTTTCATATAAAATTTGTCCAAATTGGACACAGTTGGATTTTGAAGCCAAATTGCTCCCAAATTAGGCACATTTCTCGAGGTGGAAATTTTATGATTTTTTGGCACGTCAATTGAGATTTTTGGTGTGCAAATTGAGATTTTGTGTGCAAATCAAGTTGATTTTTTGTATAAAATTAGCACATTTCTCAAGGTGATTTTTGTACTAGAGGGCATGCTTTCCAAGGCATTTGGAAAAGATACTGAGGCAATGAATTTTATTTTTCCCTACTGACTCTTTTTTGGCCTACATGTGGTTTTTTTAGCCATAACTTGCTCATCGGGACTTCATGTTTTGCAAATGAGATATTGTCAAAAAGTTAATTTTGAGCCCATTATGATGGTTCAATTTATTTGGACTACTAATGCTATTTGGTTTCTAGTTTATGCTATCAAATTTATAGGTTCTATTTTACACCCTTAGAGACATATCTTGAGATATTCTATTCTCCATATTATGCTCCAAGAACATCTCATTCAACTTTTTGTTTTTTTTTCATTATGGTGGATATCTTGGTTGTTTCAGGTCCAAGGATCAATTTTTTTGATTCAGATGATTTTTCATAGGTTTTACTGTCTCTTATATCAGTCTTATGTCTCTCTTGATCTTTGTTGACATCCTATTGTAGTATTTTTGCAAACACACTAAGATAAAGTGTCACTTTATATCATTTTAGGATCTTGCACATCTTTGTGTTCTATTATACTCAAACTACATTATAAAGTACCTTGGGGGGTTTCATGTTGGCCATATTATCCATATTCCTCTAACAAGTGAGTGTTCCTTCCATGACACTAGCCTCATGAGGTGTCGATGACACATTTCATTATAGGTGTTTGTACTTCTTTTACACTCTTGATATTCATGGTTCTTCTTTTTGTAGGATATATTGCATTCAATTTTGATGTTCATGTGTTACCTCTTAGAATTATAGGGGGCTTATATTAGTTATATTTCTTTCTTGGTTTGATGGAATGATCTATGTATTCATTGTTTGATCCTATGTACTAAGCAATTGTATTGGTTGGATACCTATGTATTTTGGTGAGATGAATCATTTACCATATATACATTCTTTCATTCCTATTTTTGGAGGCCATGAAGATACTTTCCATCTTCAATTGATTAGCTCTTTAGACTTAGTCTTCTCTACTGAGTTATGTTCTATATAGTGGAGGTTCTTCATATTAGCAGTTTCAGCAGTGTTTGTAGCTTCATGCTTCAGTGGTGTTCTTCATGATAATATTTTGTTCCTATCTTCTAGGACATCCCCTAGTTTGGAGACTTCTTTAGTCCTTCACTAGTTCTTTCAACATTATTTCCATCTTTTTTTGTGAGTAGGGTTTTTCCCATGTGGTGTTCTCTATTTCTCCTCTTTTCAGAGGTTTGGTTGTGCTTGGGTTCCTCATTAGGCTTTGTTGTAGTGACCCAAATTTCCTTCCAGTAGTAGTTTCTAGGTTCTTAGCTACTCCCTAAGTTTACCTTTAGGGGTGTGTTATGGTAATAAATTATTTTCTTATTAATTAAATCTGTTAGAATTCTTTTAGATAACTGAGAGGGGGGGTGAATCAGTTATTCAAGGTCCAATAATGTCCAATACAATTTTTTTAATAAAACAAGGGTGAATCAAAAGTACTAGCCTTTTTACTTTCTTGTCAAATCCTTAATGTCATATAATTGAAATTATCATGCATGCAATTAAACATTAAACAATAATGAAAAGTAAACATGCATCACCTTATAACACAAAGGATTTTGGTGACCCAAAAACCCTCCAAGAATAAGAAGGTAAAATTGGGGTGGGGATGACACCCACAAAATTACTGTACAATTGATTTCAACCACTTCTAATGGTTTACCCTATTAAAGGCTTGCCTTGTTAAAGGATTTACACACTATCAGATGTGACCCTATTAAAGGATTTCTACACCCTATTAGGAGTGTGTCCTATTAGAGGACTTAAGAACATTCAACTTAGAATGCCACCCTATTAAAGGATTTACATAGAGCTATTATGCCCACCCAAGTCCATGGGATTTGCAGTCACCTTCTCAAAAGAATCTTTTATCCCTCTCTAAGGATCTCCTATCCTTCTCCTAAGGATCTCTTATCCTTCTCCTGAGAATCTTCTATCCTTTTCTTGAGGCTTATCCACCGAGCTATTAAGCTAACCTAGCAATGTAGGATTTCAATTTCTAATACAATGGTAAGAAAGTATTAGAAAGGTTTTAACCTAATAAAGATTGCAACTCTAACCTTGCAGATTTCATATCACTCTTCAGTTCTTTTCTTTGCTTGGCTTTTCTTCCTTGCAGTGCGGACAGCTTGTCCACCCTTCAAGATCTTTCTCCTTGAGTTCTTCCACTCATTATGTCAATGCACTCTATGGTCACTTGATCAACTCAGAGTCTTGATGCTCTATGCTTACTCCTCACTGTGTCCTCTTCTTGACACTTCACACTAGCCTTCTCTTGGCTTCTTCACATGACCACACTTATGACCAACTCACTCACTCTTTTGATCTCTGACCTGTAACTCCTTATAAAGAAGTTTTGTTCTTCATTTTCCACTCAATTCTCCCCGCTTATCAATTTGAATTGATTTTCAAAATTATTTTCCCTCCAAACTATTTCTTCTAGAAAATCCATCAGTATTTTCCTTGAATTGGTTTGCATGGTTTACATAAAATTCTATGACATCTATGTGATGTCCCCTTCTAGCTAGAGACATCACTTTAGCTGGTGATTAGCCTATCAGAGACCCTCATAGGCTAATAAGATTGGATAGAGGGTCACCTTGGTGTGGAGATCCTTTAAGGACCAGAGCAGAGTACTCTTTTGGGTTGCCAGAGTTTGTTTATGATGAGTTTTGCTTTGAGTTTGGCTTGGTCAGGCTATTTTTAGCAGTTTTGGAGTTATAAAGATAGACCCCTGCTATTTTTAGAAAAGGGGTATGGTCATATGCAGTTCTATCATGTTAGCTCCCAGTCCAAATGACATTCAAAAATGTTGAGTAATGCAGATATTAATGTTTATTTAGTTAAAATAAACATTATTGGTTTTGAGCCTATATTGTTAAGTTATAATATATAACTTAAGTGAGGGTCATGATATCATAAAAGGGGCCATTGTTTCAATTAATTGTGGGTCCAAGCTTATGGAAAAATTAAAAGGGATTTTCTAAGTTTTAATGTAATAACATTTTTTATGTTATTATTATATCTTTTATCCCACATTGAGCGTGGAGACTCATTCTAGAGTTGAGGAGTCCTTATAAACAAACCTTGTCTTCCTTCAAGAGGAGGTTATGAGAATTTCTTAAAAACTTTGCCTTGTGAAATTTTTTGAAGTTGTGGCAACAAGGGTTTCTACAAGTTTGAGAAGAATTCAGACTGTGGAGAATGTAGTATCTTCAGAGTTGATGCAATTTGAGGGTGTGAAATATCACTTGAATTTTGCTTGTGAGTTGACTTCATTCTGGAGTCAATATTGTGTTTTAGTAGGAAAGAATTTGATGAATTTTTTTACAAGTTGGAAGGGGTTATAACAGTAGCTACAGTGCCATGAACAGTGCGCTACAATGTCATGAACAGTGCGCTATAGTACCACGAACAGTAACATGCTACAGTGTCGCCGTGAACAGTGCGCTACAATGTTGTGAACAGTACAGCGCTACAGTGAATTAAAAATTAGAAATTTAATATTGTGGTTTTTCATAGGCGCTGCCCAAGGAGGAAGCAACCAGTAGTGTGGTTGCATATTGGAGACAAAAATTAGGTTTTTTTCAACTATTAATGATGATGCTTTTAATGTATTCTTCCAGCAATAAGTATTGTACATACATTAGGAGCCATCTAAATAAATGAATTTAATTAGCATTATAATCAGATTTAAGTTATAATTTTAGGTAAGATTAGTTTTCAATATTTGTATTTTCTTTTCATCAACTCAAAAAACCCAAAAACAGCTTAAAACATTCAAAAACAAACCAAAAACAATCATTACACCCAGGGAAACAAACAGTGATCAACGTAGAGCCTATTTGGGGTTCTTACAATCTACTCATCATCCTTATCATCCAACTAATTTACAAAATTTAATGTAACAAACTTATCGTTACTAATCTGGAAATTCTTTTGACTTTAACAAATAATACAGCAACTCGGCATCATTGGTTTACTGATGCTTGACATTAACTAGGTCTGGATTGCTCAACATCCTCTGTAGTTTTTGCTTTACTCAGCACTTGAAGCTTTCCTATATTGCTTAGCTTCTACTATTTTCTTGAATCACTTGGCTTCTATTTACTCCGTAGTGCTCGGCTCCTGTTGGATCCTAAGTTACTCGGCACATGTTGAATTCTGTATAGCTCAACATATGAACATCTCTGTTACTTGGCATATGCAATTTTTTGGATCACTCGGTACCTGAATGATTCTTGATTTTCTTGGCATCCACTACCTTTTCCTGATGCTCGACACTTGAAGAAATTTTCTCGGCACCTGAAGGATTTCTCGGCACTCACAGATGAACTTAGTCAGTCTTTGCAAATGGTTTAGTCAAACCTTGCATTTTGTAGTGTCCATTCCCTATTTCATTAATACATGATTTCATCATTGTCTTAGTTGATCCTTATACTTTATTACAACATCCTAACTTCAACCTTTCTCTAGGTGTTCTAGTTACATCTTGTCAATCAACTAAGTGATAGTATTTGGATCACTTAAGCAATTGTCATTCTTGTAGTTAGAAAGTTTGACATCAATGACAAAACAATGATTGAAAGTATTCTTTAAAAATTCCATCATTCTTCATTCAAAGATCTTTTCAATCATTTCCAACAAAATCATATTGATTTAATTATTAAGTCACTTATTATTAAGCTAAACTTTGCTCGTTTAATAATTAATTCTTTTATTAATTATTATCATGAAACCTACGTTAGTTACTTGTTAGGGTTTTGATCTCCTTTTATAAGGATTGATCTCTTTGTAATTCATTAATTCACATTTGATTATAGCAATCTCTCTTTTTTCTTATTGAGAATGTCTCATCTATGGATTTGGGAATTCTAGCCTCCATAGTTTTTTGCTTCTCTCTTCTATGACAAGAATTTTCATGCAGGTGATTCTTGGGAGTTGTGGTGTAGAGATTTCATCAACTTCAACACAAATTAGGTAATAAAGGTGTTGATGTACAAGAGCATTTAAATTTTAATATTTAGTTATTTCAAGATTGATAAGTAGTAACCCACTTAATTGTTTGTATTAAATGGTATTAATAATTTTATAATGTAATTTAATAGTCAATTAAATATAGTCAATTATTTGTTATATGCCTAGAATAAGAACTCAAAGTAAATTAGACATAATTATTACAAAAGATATAAGCCAAAGTAGAAGATATTAAGTCTAACTTGTTAAAGGTTTAAAATTGAACTTCAATATGAGTCAAATGAACTACGAGTTAAGTATTTAACTAAGAACCTAGGTGAGGCCATAGTAATGGTTCCCACTTTTCATCACAAAGAAATCAAATGAAAAGTTGGAAATTCAAATTTTGGAGGCTTCATTTAATCCAAGGCTTCAAATGAAGCTACCCAAGGGCTTCGAGCAAAGCCATGTGGCTAGGGTATTTTTACAAAGCCCCTTGGCCCACCCCTTACTTAGGGCTTTGCTTGAAGCCCTTTTTTCATCAGAAAACACTTTATAAGTGTATGCTTACCTTTTTGTTTTATCTCATTCTCGCTATAGCAATTTGGTGGTTGGTCTTAGAGTGAACAACCTAGGCTTGCATCATCACTCTGCTCTACCATTTTCAACCTCCTTTGAGAATTTGGCATGCTAGGTATGTACAATTTTTTTGTGTATTTTTAATGAATATTTAATTGTTTTTATTGAATATTTAGTTATTTTCAATGAATTTTTTGTTGTTTTCAATGAAATTTTAGTTGTTTTAATGAATATTTAGTTATTTTTATGGGTATTTAGTTATTTTTTAGTATATGTTAATTAGTTTTATGTCTACATGTTGTATTTTAGTTTACATGTTAGAAAATATTGAAAAAACCTAGTTAAAATTGTAGTTGGAAAAAATAATAGGTTTAGAAAATGAAAATGCTAGGTAGATAGAAAAAAAAAAAAAAAAGGACTAGGTAGATCTAGAAAACAAAAACTGATTTAAACTCTAGATGAATAAAAAATGAAAAATAAAAAGGTAGGACATCTAGAAAACAATTTAAAATGATCATCTCTCTCTCTCTCTCTCTCTCTCTCTCTCTCTCTCTCTCTCTCTCTCTCTCTCTCTCTCTCTCTCTCTCTCTCTCTCTCACACACACACACACACACACACACACTTTCTCCTCTCTCTCGTCTCATATTTATTTAGTTTGTATACATTTGTTTAATGTTTTAGATATTTAGATGTAAAATTTTCAATGTTCATTTTTTAGATGTATGTATTTATTTTATTTGTTATCTATGCATGTGTACATTTAATTTATTTTGATGCACACATGTAAATTTATTTTAATTTTAAAGAAGACTTATTAATAGGACCTATTAACATCTATTAGTTAACTTAATATAACTTATTAATACCTTAGATTACTAATAAGAGCTAATAGGACCTAATATGACCCTTTAAGACCTTAGATTACTAATAAGGCTTAATAAGACATAATAACATCCCTTAAGACCTTAAATTACTAATAGGACCTATTATGACCCTTTATGACCTTAGTTTACTAATAGGACCTATTATGGCCCCTTAAGACTATAGGTTACTAATTATAGGACCTATTATGACCCCTTGAGACCTTATATTACTAATTAGACCCAATAGGGCATAATAGGACCCCTTAAGACCTTAGGTTACTGATAGAACCTATTATGACCCCTTAAGTCCTTAGATTACTAATAGGACCTATTATGACCCCTTAAGACCTTGGATTACTAATAGGACTTATTATGAGCCCTTAAGACCTTAGATTACTAATAGTCCAACTAATATGACCCCTTAAGACCTTAGATTACTAATAGGACCTATTATGACCCCTTAAGACCTTAGATTACTAATAGGAACTATTATGACCCCTTAAGACCTAAGATTACAAATAGAACCTATTATGACCCCTTAAGACCTTAGATTACTTTCTCTCTCCTCTCTCTCCATTCTCTCTCTCTCTCTCTCTCTCTCTCTCTCTCTCTCTCTCTCTCTCTCTCTCTCTCTCTCTCTCTTCCCCCCCACCCCCCCCCCCCCCCCCCCCCCCCCCCCCCCCCCTCACATATGTATTTAATTTGTATACATTTGTTTAAATATTTTAGATATTTAGCTGTAAAATTTAATGTTCAATTTTTAGATGTATGTATTTAACTTATTTGACTAATAGTAACTAATATGACCCCTTATGACCCTATATTACTAATAGAACCTATTATGACCCCTTAAGACCTTAGATTACTAATAGGACCTAATAGTTCACATATTAGTTTTTATCAAATACATGTTCTTGTAATTATATACATATGCACTCAAATACTTAATATTAAGTTAACATTTAGTTCACACATGTTATGTATAGATGGCATCCTACGATCATGGACAACCTCAGCCTTAGGATTAGGGTCAAGGACATTGACTTCAACATGATCAAGGGTAGGAAAAAGGATAGGGACAATGTTAGGGTCAAGGAGAGGGACCACATGCTAATGTACCCCCTATCCACCCTTGCAATCTTGATTTGGTGACTATATTCTAGTTTTCCACGTCAAAGATTACTAGACTTAAATCATCAATTGAGAGATCTCAAGATCATCTATATGGAGATATTTGTCTGTAGATTTTGAATAGTCTTTAGGATCTTACTAATAAGCTTAGATCATAGATTGCATTTATACAACATTATGTAGATATGATTTTTGCTAAGCTTACAGCATAGGTCTTAGATAGTATATCCTTAGAGCAGGTTTAGAGCATGGTTTCTAAGGAGACTATCAAATGAGAGGTCTTCCCATTTTATGAAGGGAAGAACCAGGTCAGGGATATTAGGTTACTAAATGTGTTGTGTCACAAATTACTTCTATGATATACCCTCAATTCCTAATAGCACATGGTCTTTATTCCAATAATGACCAAATTCCATTATATCTTCCCAGCAGTTGTACATGGAGATCCATTTGGGGCACCACATCAACTATTTAGATCTTCTACAATATTATGGTAAGGGATGTAGTAGATTTTATGATCATGATCCATATCATCAAGTTGGTTGTATTGTTCCCAATCAGCGTGTGTTGGTGTGTGAAAGGACCCTAAAAGTAACACTAGTGATGGCTTCAATTGAAGTGAAGTTGTTATTGCTTTTCATAGGGAAGTAGTTGATCAGATAGGACACATTTCAGCTACAACCAAGAGCATTACTTATGACACTCTGCATAGATATATTATGAGTAGACCCAATTAGCACAAATCATCTTCAGATGCATCATCAAGTATTGCACCACCCACTAATGAGGTCTATAGAATTGCACATCTTCCTACCCCAAGAGATATAAATGCCCTTAGTGGAGAGCATAGACATATGGAGATGAAATTATATCTTCTAGATGATCTTTTACATGCATCTTAGTGCATCATAGATGCACAAAGGATACCTTTACATAATGTCACAGACATGATTTCACATAGGCCTATATTTGGAGCAACCCATGACATGTCATTAGGTCATGCACATCAGAGTACACAACACTCTACATAGGAATTTGGTAATGAGCACTCTATAGGATACTCTGGTGCTTAGTAGTCTAGTGCTTTGCACTCAACTCAGCTTCAACTTGACACTCAGGTGCATAATAGTCTACTGCAACTCCACCTGAGGAGATCTTAAGAGTTGGTCCAGGCATTTCTATTGCTACTGATGGAATTGATGTTCTTGATCAATATTTGTAAGATTTGAGTCGGATTCATGTTCCCACTAAGATAGGATGATACGTGGACATGTTATTTCAATCTACTAACTCTACACCACTTCCATCCCATCTTGTTACTCCTTTGAAATCCTCATTATTATAGAGGATTAAGACTATTGGAGATATGCCAAAGATGACCCTCTTACTCCTCAAACCCAAGTACCTCTTTCAAAATTCTTTGTTACAATAACAAATTTCTAGACACTTGAGTATATATTCATGTACTGATATTTGTAAATGGCACTAGTAGTAGAGCATACTTCTTCTAGTGTGGGCTTTGATCATGATGGGAAGAGAAACATTATTGATGCAACACCTACTACTCATGGGGGTACATATCTAATTGATGCAACACCCACTAGTGCTCAGGTGATTTTTAAATTGAATTTTAAATTAATTTAATACTAGACACATGCACTTGTGTCAATACATTTAAATTTGTACAAATATTTTAAATTGGTTCCCATATATGCATGTATGTCTAACAAATTGTTCTACTTTAATTTGTATGGGTTAGATGATACTCCAAAAACACATGATGTTGATGAGTTTCAATCAAACGGTCACATTATTCATATGCATTTGGATGACTCTCAAGTTTAGGACATGCACATGTTTACTTTATCATTGATCTTCTGAAGACATATACATTTATAATTTGACATGTATATATGCATTGATATATGCACATGTGTTTATGATTCATTTATGATACTTGACATATTTATATGCTTTTATATATGATTGGACTTGTGATATATATATTTCTTGTTTATGGCCCATGAACAATATATGTTTCTAGTTTATGATTAGACACATGATTGGTTCAATTTATGATTAAACATTCAATTGATTCAACTGTATACATGATCTAACATTATATTGTTCATGATTAGACATGTGATATATGTATGTTTTTAGTTTATGATTAGATGTACATGATTGGTTCAATTTAGGTGATTCAACATTATAGTGCATGATTAAAATGATTAGACACATGATTGATTAAATTTTAAATGAATAAACATTATATAGTGAATGAAACATGAAATGAGTTCATGCATGTATATATAAGTCCTAAGTTACATAAAATGAACGTGTGTGTACACATGTAAGTCCTAAACATGAAATCAACACATATACATGCACATATAAGTCTTAAATTACATATAATGAACTTGCACAAACACATATAAGTCCTAAGCACTATTTATGAACATGTACACATATACTTGGACCCTAAATATTAAATGAATAGATATACACATGTATATAAACTTTCTAAACATGAAATGAACACACATACATAAACATATAAGTCCCAAGTTACATAAAATGAACATGTACATACACTTATAAGTCCTAAGTTACATAATTTATGAACATGTGTGTACACATAAGTCTTAAAAATGAAATGAGGGCATGTACATAAATATATGCTTCTCTTAAACATGAAATTAACATATACCTATATATAAATCTTAAAATGAAATGTACATGTACATGTATTTAAGTCTTAAATGTGTTAAATGAAGGTATATGCATGCATATATATAAGTCTTAAGTCTTAAACATGAAATGAACATATATTTAAGTCCTAAATATATATTAAATGAACACACACACACACACACACACACACACACACACACACGCAATCACGCACGCACGCACGCACACACACACACACACACACACACACACACACACACACACACACACACACACACACACACACACACACATAGCATACACATATATAAGTCTTAAACATGAAATGAACATACATTTTAAATATCTCTCTAGTGACTTTGTAAATATGAAATATCTAGGTATGTCCTAAATATGAAATATCTCAAGTGGTTCCAAGTGATTCCACATGCTCATGGAGAACATTTACTATTCTCTCAAGGCCCTTAGTATCTTGTCTCCACTTGTGACATCCACTTTGATGTTTAATTCGATGTAGAGAAATGAAGGTAGCAATAACATGGTGATTATATTGAAGCACCTTATTGTCAAGATAGTTCCCTTTAGAACAACTGAACCTATACAACATGCATTATTATGTAAAAAATGTGTACATGTAATAAATAAATTCATCATTTAATAATAAACATATAATAAATATTTTATAAATAAACCTATAGTGAATAACATTCATCGCTTTCTTAGTTCAGTTAACTTTATCCTTTTTGCAATGCAACACAATAAATAGTAGCTCACTCTTTCTACATTTCTAGGCTCAACAATAACTGTAAAGAATTCCCCTACACACAATAAATGCATACATGTATATGTGAGCTGAATTATCCTTGTGACTTTAATATATACATTTATTATTTTTTAAATTAATACTACTTACCAATTCAAACCAGTCAAGAGATAGCGTTATAATAAGTAGAAATCAAAGTAATTTCATCAAAGTTTTCATCTTCATCTCCATTAACTGTATCAATAACACTAAGTGACACCAAAGTCCTTAGACCTACATATCCACGACCCTAATTGATACATTCAGAATAATTCTCAATAATGCAACAACAACAAAAACATGAATAGTCTCTCATGTACAATGTCCAATTGTGATGATTGGTACTCATAATAGAATTTAAAGATCATATTTTTGCTATCTTCTTGCAACCATGCATAGTTGTTCTATCCACACCTAAATACATATATTTAATATATACATAAAAATTAGAGATAAATAAATATATATGTGTATAACTTAAATTAAATAAGAAAAAATATATGCAATTATTTAATTATATACACATGCACACATATACCTAATATCTCCCAAAAGACTCTTCATGATACTGCTTGACTCATTCTTGATGATACACCAACTTTGTTTGATGCAAAATGTGTCTTGTTGTTGTGAAATCCCTTATAATTAATTTGATACTTTCATAGAGCATATTTGACATGAGCTCCAACACCATCATGTTCACCTTTTCCATGTCCACTTTCAAAGAATATCCATACATGTGGTATATTTTCATTATGATGATATTGACAAAGTGAATAAAATGGTCTAGATGATTTGAATTTTACAACATACCCATATGACCAAACATAATGTTTATCAATACTTATGCCCCTTTATTTGATATATATGCAAAAAAAATCTTGAAACAATGTTCTACTTAATGAATGTCATGTTCTTTATCGTCACTTATGTAGATGTGATATTCTATTTTAATGAATTGTGCTTTGAGTACCATCTAAATCTAAAAATACATGATGATAGCACATTTGTGCCATAATAGTAACCTGATTTGAAAAATAGTAGTTTCATTGAATAGCCTTTTGATGAACAAAAGAATTGTTTTCTATAAAGTAAACAACTAATAAAATGGTTCAAAGTGGAAAGTTTTCTCTAAGTGCTTGAAATTGTTGTGCTTTCCACTTTGCAAAAAAAGCATGAAGAATATATGGTTGACTAAAACTTTTAAATTTGTCCATAAATACTCCAACACTTATATCCTCTTCAACATATTCTAATCTTTTAGTTTCTTTCCCAAATTTTGTTTCATTCCTTACATACTTTGTTTTTATAGGTAACATTTTTTTATTTTTCATTGATAATAGAAGGGGTATTACATTGGATTTTCATTTTCATAAGTTTTCCAAAAGCTTTACAAACTTCTATATTCCCTACCCCACAAACATATGTAGATATAAAACAAAAAGGGCATTAACACCCAATCAAAAAATAACAACACACCAACCCACAAAAAAGAGACATAATAGATGCCAAAGGCAATGACATAGTCAACCACCACCAACCACTTATGCTTCATCCTTAAACCATTGTGATGCCTTCTCCCTTGTGAAGTTTTGAATGGTCTGGTCATCCTAAACTAACTTTGGCATGCCAAGAGGACTAGTTCCTTGGCAACACGTATTGCTCATATCACTTATGCCTTCCTCTTCAGTCAATGAGATGTCCAACCACATTCATTTCATCGTGGAATCCCCAAAATCCTTATGAACTCTTCTCTCAAGATAGTGTTGCAGGGGGAAACTTGGAGTTGTCACACTCTTATGAGGCATTGCTTTCATAAATCCTTGTCTCTTCTCATTTGAAACCCAGATCTTCTCCTACATGAATTCTATAATCTTTCTCTACCTATGGAATGTGAACCCCTTGTGGATTTTTTGATGACCAAATGATCAAGGGTTGAACTGAGGAATTCGCTCCCCCAATCAGCCTCCATAGCTCATGTCCCATCTCCAAACCCACACCTAGGACAACTCTATCCATAATATCCTCTAGCCCCTATAGCCATTTTGGGTCAACACATGTTGCTACAACCCTACAAACTTCCTCCTTGGTCTCCCCAACTAGAATAGCCAACACCACAAAGAATGAAGCAACATCCAAGTTGGAGTGTCTCCTCTAGTAGGATTCTAGACATTCCATTCCATTCCATATATTTTTTGGACATCATCCAAGAACTCTTGGTCATCAAACAAGAAAAAAAAATTAGACACCTAATTGTAATCTTCCCTTCATATAATTGTGTCTGGTTGTCTAACTCAAGCACAAATTTAGCCTCCATTTCCATCTCTCCATTGAAAACCCTATAAAATGCCCTTCCTTTCCTCCTTAATATTACACACTCCAAACAATCTAGAAGCTTTCTCTATGTGTTGTGTCATTTAATAATTTTAATCTCTATCACGCGTGAGGGATTGATAATTCCTAAATGTCACTAGGAGTATTGATTCATGATTTGAGTTGTACTCCTTTAATAATTGGCTAAAACACTTTTTGGCCCCTTAGTTTGTGTTTTCCAATCTTTATTCCAAGTCAAGAAGCCTAAGGTTTTTCAAAAAATTGTTCTAAATCCTCAAAACTAAATTCATACCCATGTTGGCCAATTTGTCTGCCACCTTATTTGCTTCTCTATATACATGGGAAACCTTAAACTCCTTGAACTCCATTAACAAGCATCTAATTTTCTTTATGTGCTTGTCAAGATGTCACACTTCTAGTTTCCCTTTCTTAATTCTGTTAGTGATTATCTCTGAATCTCCTTCTAAATGCACTCTATGGATGCCCAATTTAACACCTAAGACTCAAGCCTCTTTAACCACTTCACATTCTACCACATTATTCATTCCATCCCTCAGCCATTTGGCCACAAAAGCAAGGGTATCACCATGATGATCTATTTCTATACGTCCACAACTGGAGACCCCCATATTTTTTTGAATATCCCCATCAAATTTTTTTTTACCCTTCCTTCTTGTGGTGATAGCCAACACACCTCTTCCCTTTTCTATTAAGGATCAATTCTTAAAGGCCCATTAATAGGTCATTCCTTAAATACTTTTAACCCTTGCAATTTATCATTTCTATGACATCAATATCTTGATTTTTCAAAGGAAAACTAGTCAAATTAGCACATGTATGACATGTTCCTCTAATGAAATTAATTTGACCAATAGGATCATCTATTTTGTCACATAAAATAGATGCAATGAACTGACTTCATCTACTAGGAGGAGCATTTTTATAACCAAAAGTTTCTTCTATAAATTTTTGATAAACCTGATAGTGGAGATCAAATTCAATATTATAACGAAAACAATAAGTTTCAAACACTTTATTTCTCCTAACATATATGGCTTCAATATTTCAAATAATGTCTACCCAATATTTATATCAAGATTTGAATTACAAAATGTGACATACATTTCATGGTGTGTTATGTCCAACAAATGTTTTCTATGAAGTTTGTAAAGATTATCTCTAACCTTGTGTCTGAGAACATCTATAGTATTTGATGAAGGATGAGCATTATCATTCCAAAATGATATTACCAAATTTTTTATTCTATCATCAATCCTATCACAATGAGGAGCTCTATACATAATTTTCCATTTTCTTTCCAAAGTGCTATCATCCAAAATCATTCTCCTCTTAACATATTTTGATATGGTTTTTCTACTAAAACCAATATGTGATGAAAATAAAGCTATTTTTCTATTTTGGGTTATAGTGCTACCAACAAAGGATGTCAACATAACTCTTCTTTTCAACGTCTTATCTTTACTTTGACTTGTCTTCCCTACAAAGCTCAAACCTTTCTTAACATTTTTAATAATATCACATTGCATGTTAGAAAAAATTTATTTTTTGATGTTGTGTCTACACCCAACAATTTTAATGGATCCTCCAAGTTTTTTCCTATAAGAACTTAGAAATTACTTAAGATTTTTCAAGTATCTCCAAATCATCAAATTTAGTTGTTATTTCTTTTACTATCTTATTCAAAGTTTTTTTTTTGAAAGACTTAACGATTTAGTATCAGCAAGTGATTTCAATTTATCCACATCCATTGCAAGTAAATGATCTAAACTTCTATAAGAATAATTTTTTTAATTATATTGATAAAAAATAACCTATATCTAAATTATTGTTAGCGTCACTTTACCATTGAATAAAATTTATAATTTTTAACAAAATTGAATGAAACCAACTATAATTTCTAGGTATCGATGTTACTATTCTAGCCTTAAAGAATTTTGTCATTAACATATTTTTAAAAAAAGTTATATTGATCAAAGGGTCCATCACTCTTTGACAATGTCAATTTTCATGTAAACAACTTCTCAAAGGAGAAGAAAACATGGATTTCAAATGAATTTTTAAAAAATAAATATTTTTAAAAATTGTTAGAAACTAGCAAGAAAATGCTAAAAGTCAGTAATTTTCATCATCTTCAAATTCTTCATGATTTTTTAGTAATGCACATCTGAAAGTGACATTTTCTTTTTTAAATATCTATTTTAGTGTCAAAGTTGACCAAAAAGTGGGAAACATTACCATGGCCTCACCCCCTAGTAATCATTAATTGAAACTCTTCTCAAACTACTACATATTCTCATTATGAGCACTCGCATTGAGAAATGACTCAGATATTTAGTAATTTATTCGCATATAAGAAGGAATGTTTGGCTCATTAAAAGGCTTGGTAAATACTTTTTTGGGGGCTAATGTACTATTTTAAATGCATTTATTCATTTCATTTTATTTATTATGAATAACACTATTAATCAATCTTAGTCAAGGTAAACAAATTATATGTTACAATGGAGGAGTATGTAAATTGCATCAAAGATGAAACAAATGGAAAAGAGAAGAAGGAATAGTGATACAAAGACTAGAATTAATGCTATACAAAATTAGCATCAAAGTAGAAACAAATATAAAAGATAAGAAGGATAAAACAATACAAATACTTTAGAATCAATGTATGTTTGGCAAAATGCCTTTTACTTTTCAAAAAATAGTTGGCTTATATATATATATAACGGAAGAGAACTAAAGATGGTTGTTGACCTTTCTTTTTATAATTTACAAATATCTTTCCATAAATGAAATTAAAAATAAGTTCTAATGATTAAATAAAAGATCTAAGAGGGGTATTGATTTTTATTTATTTGAAATCACAAAATATAAGCATTATAATAAGTGATACTACAGTAATTTCATTTATAAAATGTGGACAAAAAAATATAGTGGAGTCACATGGTGTTTTAGGTAATGTGGAGTGATTTTTCCTCAGATTTTTCTTTGGCACTATACAATTAATTGGAATCTTTGCTGCAAAATAGAAGAACCTTATTCATGTTATTCTCACCAAAACCAAATAAATGATGTTCATAATGTGAAATATAATTAGAATCTTAACGAATTTATTATATTTTATTAAGTATAATTCTATTTAATATAAATATATATAATTTTTAATTTTTAATAGTTTTTCTTAATTTTGTCTAGTAATCAATTGTAAGTATGATGTGAATATTTACAATTTTAATGAATTTATTATAGTTTATTAGTTATTATTCTATTTAATATAAATTTATATAATTATAATTATAATAATCAATCATTTTCATTTTGAATTTAATTAATTTTAAACAATATCAAGAAATTATAATTAATTATTGTGACTAATTTTACTTTCATTTTAGTTTACCTCATATAAAGTAAAAACTTTAAAAATATGTAAAACTGTTAAATTACTATATCTATTATGCTCACTATTTTTAATCATTTTTAATCAAAATTTGATATTTAACATATATTCAAAATAAGAGGAATGTGAACCATAATTGTAATAGCAAATCTTGAATATATTTATTTTGAAGTGAACATCTCAGGATTAAACTTAACATACATGCATGAAATCACCAAACTCCAATCCTTGCAAATAGATTGTCAACATTAAAAGAAAATTTCCATTAAGTATTTAGTAAACCCAGCATTAACTTGATCCACACAATAACTCAACCTTGTTGTTAACCCTGTTGATCGAGTTTTTGTCAGTCACCACATGGTGGTGTGCTGACCGAGTGAGGTAGTCATGACCGAGTGGGCAGTGTTGATGGTGTAACTAGTTGTCACCGAGTTGTATTCTTAACTTGCAAACTTAAGTATGTGTTGTAACAAAAATTTAGGACATTATTGATCAGCTTCATGTAGTTACATTTTTACACACATATAGAGAGGGGAACAAAGTTGCAGATTATTTTTCCAACTTAGGACATAGTGGGATTACAAATTTTACAATGCAATTTTTAGATATCATTGAGAAATGCAAAGATTTAAAAAATCTAATTAATATTCATCAAAATTAAGTACTAATTATTAATTTTTGGGCCCCTTTCTCAAATCATTCCCAATGTCATGTAAGCTATCGTCACCTGGGTACGATTTGATATCTCTTTGGTCATGTGGTATTTTTACACATGGCGAGATCAATTTTACAACTTGTTCACATGGTTTTTTATCCTTCATACAATCAATATGTGTTCATATCAGGTGAATATTTATTAGCCTGCATAGGTACTATGAAGATATTTGCTTTTGTTTTTATAAAAGGCGACAGTGGCATATTTAGCTTCATATATCAATAGAGTAGAGTGATATTTGATATACCCTGCTCGAAAATGTCTTCGCCTTTGGATTTATGTGCCAAGTGTGAATTCTGCAATTAGTTTCACTGGTCTTTGTTGCCCAAAAATTATCATATATGGATTAACCCCCAGCATTAATGAAGTTGTTCCACCCTTGTGTATTGATGATATGGCCATGGAAATGATGTTTTGCATCAAGTCTCCTTCAATTCATCAGGGTCTTCAACAAGTAATTGGTGAAGCAATTATATGTCCTTCTATGAAACATTTCATATACCCATCAAATGTTGTGTCCATTTTTCTTTCAAATGCCATGGACTTGTTATAGTTGGTTCATTTGCTAGAAATTTTGGCAGCAAAAGTATTTCTTCCTCAATTTTGGAATGAAAATAAACTTGCAAATGCAATGCAGTAGTCTAATCTTTGGTCTAGGCATGCATTAATGGGTGGTCTCTTCCAAAAATCTTAGTTATTAAGGTGACATGAATACATGGTCATGTCCAATGCTCTTCAGAAAACTTTTGAAAAATAGAATCCCCACATTATGAAATCTACTCTCCAAACTATTGCTAGGGCTTTGGGTCACCAATTGGAAGATAGAGTTAGGCACATTGCTTTTGCTATATTGGATTTGTTGAGCCTATCCAACTTTGATTATTAGATTCATGAAGGGCCTCCTTCAGCTGCACTCTAAGATTTAGGCCCTAATTTGTAAGATGACATAGTGATTACTAATCAGGTGCATTGGCTTGGTACTCTGTCTGAGACTACATTTCATGAACTAGGACACGTTCGAGAGGAGGCACACAATACTATGGAGGAGCCTCCTACCACAGATACTATAGATGATGTTGTTGCTAGTTCAAGCTTGGGTTGGGAGGTGGCTCCAATGACAAGTTTGGATTTTGGGTGGAGACACTCTCTACAAATTGGTTCAATCTCAACTTCTACAAATGGTGTTTCATGCGAGGATATGGAGGAATGAAAATTTTAAGGTTTTAAGGTTTTAAGGTATTTTGTTTTGGGGGATTTTTGGATAAATGGCATGTTTTTAATCATTATGTATTTTTTGGTCGAGTTTGGGACCTTCATGCCTGTTTGGTTGAAATGTTTTTGAAATTGTAATAACTTGACAAGTTTCAGACTCTAATGGGAATATCCCTTCACTTTGTAATTTTGATTATGTTCATCGATATAAAATGTTGTAAATATCGATGTTGAGCACTTGTTCATATTGTGACGATGCTGGGTTTTCTTTCTGGTTCTTTCCTAGTTGAGCTCTTGAACTAGTTTTAGTAAAAATAGTATATTCAATGGTTCACCCACTTTTTCCAAAAAAAAAAAACCATTTTAGGTTACTAGCAGTTTGAGATTGCACATTCAAAAGCTCTCATTTGTGCATTTTTTCCAATCACCAGCTTCCATTATACAACATCTCTTTAAGACATTTTATCAAATGTATCAAATGTTGCGGATATGCTTCCACATTT
The DNA here is from genome assembly GCA_028749045.1 of Cupressus sempervirens. NCBI lineage: Eukaryota > Viridiplantae > Streptophyta > Pinopsida > Cupressales > Cupressaceae > Cupressus > Cupressus sempervirens. The sequence continues at coordinate 676,367,470 of CM053784.1, read as the reverse complement.
TGGATACATCTTTTTTACTACACCTTTCATCTATGATTTGTTGGATGTTAATAGCCTCTTTCAAAGTTTCCATTGTGAAAATGATGAGATGGGTGCCAAAAAAATTGTCATATTTTTCTTTGCAATTGTTGATTGCATTTACTTGAAAGTTTTTTTAACTTTTCAGCAAAACCTTTTTTCGTATATCCTACAAACATGGGTAGAATTAATCACACCTCTAAAGTCTAAACAACTTGACAACTCAAAATACAAAGTAAAAGAAAGTCTCAAATTGATGAAAGTTATAGAAAAAGAGACCATCTAGTTTATTTAATATAGTTGTGGGCCTAAACTTTCCACCATAGGGTCCTAACCATATTTTTTCTTATTATTAGCATATTTGAAACTTGTCTACAAAAGGGTCCCAACCATTCATAGCTTTTCCCTCAATTGGTATGAAGTGATACTTTTTACCATTGGCCTGCAAATCTTGTATCGAAACCTATGATGCCATGTATCTATTCAATCAACTAATAGAGATTGTTAATTGTGCTATTATAGAGTATTGGATTGCAAAATGTCTAGTTCAAGTCTTATTGAGTGTAAGACTCGAACATTTTTAAAATTTAAAAAAATCATTATTGCCTCTCAACCCTTAGGTCTTAGCCTATGATTTGTACTACTAAATACCTAAAATGATTTTGTAGATTAATTCTATAAAATAAATTGAATAATATTTTTCAAATGTAAATCATTTTTACAATCTATATTTAAAAATATAAAACTTTTATTTAAGATGTGTATACTTTTTTTTATTATTATTTCAAACCATACAACATTATCTATTATGATATAAAGTAAACATTTTTTCATAATAAATAATAAATATAAAGATATTAATTTTTCCAACAAAAATATTAATATATGAAGAGGCAAAAACCCTAAATTCTAAATTTATTTTGGAATGGTTTTACTTTTTCACATTTATCTTTGCTTTGAATTGCTTTGAAAATAAGATGGAAGTTATTTTGAATTTTTAAAAAATGATTTTTTTGATTGATAAGTAATACTATTTTTAAGAACTCCCAAAATATGCAAAAATCATCATCAAACAGCAAAAATGTCATGGCCTAAAGTTGTTTAAATAGGAAAAAGAAACAATAAAAAGTAATAGGAGTTTACAAATACCATGGCTTAATAACAGAAAAAATAACTAAATTTTTTTTTAATGTAGATGAATGGGAGAATAAGGAAAGGTAGAAAAACATTGTTCATGGGGAGCAAGCAGGATGAAACCCTAGCTATCTAGGGATGGTATTGCACAAGTTTATAGCTTCACGGTGGTAAATGAGAGATTCATTGGTCAAAACTTGGTATATATGACCTCTTATTCCTCAGTTGTAGCTGAGTATGATGATAATTTAGCTCAATTAAAAGTAGAGGCTAAAAGGATGATGAGAAAGTCTTGTGAGGGTTTGGCCTTCTCATTAGCTTAGGGGGACAATGTTAACTATCTTAATAGACAAGAACAATGTGGAGAATGCAAATGGAGTGGATTTACCTTTACCAAGAAAGGAGATCTTTGGTAATATAGTAGAAAAGGAGGGAAAAAAGGCATGTTAAAGATGACATAATTTTGGGGTCAATTAATGCAGGTAAAACACAACAAAATGAAGATTAAAAAATTATAGAGGAGATAGAGAATAGTAGTAAACCCCTAGAATATGTGAATCTCCATGATATACTTGATTTTATTGAGAATTGTCAATATATATCTAGATAAGTGTGCCAAGATGGTTTACAAAAAAGTGGCCATCTCCTAAAAAAATGTTTCATAACATGCTCACATTATTCAAATCTTGAAAAAACTAGGCTTGGAAAATCCAAGTCTTTGCAAAGACACAAAAAATAATGAAAAAACCTTACATTTTGCAAAGGCCAACCACATTTTTAATTTCAAAACATTTCCCCCACAACATATATGCATTATGAAAAATTAGAGGTTCAACTTTAATTTTCTATAATGTGTACAAGTTTTGTAATAATAGCAAGGGGGGAAGGGAGGGAGGGGCAAAAGAGAGATAAGGGGGATGGAGAGAAGGGGATAAGAAGAGAGGGGGGGTGAGAGAGAGAGGCAGACACTTAGAAAGAGATAAAGAGATATGGATAAGGAGGGAGAGCCTTTCGTTTTATGATTTTGTAAGTGAAGGGGATGTTAGTAGATGGATCCTCTATCACCATTTTTTTGAACCTGATGTTCTTTCTCCTTCACTAGGCTTCCGACTAACTTGGTCGATTGAGTTGTGACTGGTGTTCTCATATCCTTGGAAGTACCTTAAAAAAATTCTTCAAAAGTATCAAACATTTTCTCACTTTTGTCCATAGTTTTTAGAAAATAGCATTGTTGAAAATGATTGAAAAGATCACGAATGAAGGATAATGGAACTGGTAAAGAATGTTTTTAATCATTGTTTTGTCATTGATGTCAAACTTGCTACTTGCAGGAATGACAATTGCTTTAGTGATCCAAATACTATTAATTGGTTTATTGACAAGGAGGTGGCAATCAATAAGATGTAACTAGAAGTACCTAGAGAAAGGTTGAAGTTATGATGTTGTAATGAAGTATAAGGATCAGCTAAGCCATTGATGAAATAATGTATTGATGACATACTCTAAGAGGATGGACACACTGAGATACATCAAAGATGTAAGGATTAACTAAGTTCATTATAAAGAGCTAAGCAAGCTAGTTGGAGGAATAATTGGAAGACTCACTGCCTTTGAGTTATCCAACTTTGACAACTACAAGCCAGAAAACTTTGAATGTGGATTCAAAGCTAAGATGACAATAAAACACAATGATGAGGTGCAAACAAAGAAAAAGAATGGAAAAGGAAAAATATGTATCTAGTGACAGCAGCACTATGAAGATGATGTAGACCAATTGGAGGCATTACTAGCAAGAAGATTTCACAGAGGAAGAGGGAAATTCAAAGGTAACCTACCAATCATTTGTTTCGATTGTAATGAAGTTGGTCACATTGCAGCCAGATGCATACAAAAGAAAAATTACAAGGATGGAGGAAACTTCAAGAACAAGAAAGAGGAAAACAAGGACTACAAAGGTAAAGGCAAAAGATGCTACATTATTGAAGAAGACTTTGACGAAAATGATGATGAAGTAGTCTATGTCACTATGAAGGATGAATCAGATGAAGAAGAAGCAACTATCCTAGTAACCTGCATGAACAAGAATGATATATGGATCATAGATAGTGGATGCTCTCATCACATGACTAGAGATAAAAGTAAGTTCATTTCCTTTACTCAATATGAAGGAAATAGTGTTAGATTTGGTAACAATGCACCATGTCAGATCAAAGGGAAAGGTAGTATCAAGCTTACTAAAAAGATATCATGTGATAATGCATACTATGTTGAAGGCCTGAATTATAACTTGTTAAGTGTCTCATAGTTAGGCAACGTAGGATGTAAGGTTGAATTTGAAAAAGGAATTGCTAAAATTTATGATTCTCAAGGAAGTCTAATAGGAAAAGGTGATCAGACTAGGAGTAACTTGTTTTATCTAGACATGGAGGATGCTTCTTGTCTTATAGTTCAAATTGATGATGTATGGTTATGGAACAAGAGACTATGTCATGTAAATTTTGACAATCTGATAAGCATCAGCAAGATGAAGAAAGTCAGAGGACTACCAAAGTTGAAGAAACATGATAACATCATGTGCAAACAATGCCAACTAGGGAAGATGACCAAGTAAAATTTCAAATGAAAGACTTATACTTCTAATGAAGTATTAGAGCTAGTTCATACTGACTTGTGTGGTCCTACAGAAGTACAAAGCTACAAAGGTGATAGATACATAATGCTATTTGTAGATGACTAGTCAAGGATGATGAAAGTCATGTTCCTGAAACAAAAATCAGATGCATTCCAAATGTTCAAATGGTATTTGGCTAGAGTTGAGAAAGAAACTAGAAAGAGCCTAAAATGTCTCAGATCTGATAGAGGAGGTGAATTCACATCAAGAGAATTTGAAGAGTTTTGCAATGAAAGAGGAATAAAAAAGAAGACATCAGCACCTAGGACTCCACCTCAAAATGGTATAGCAGAGAGAAGGAATAGATCAGTTATTGACTATGCCCAGACCTTAATGATGGAGAAAAAATTACACTCAAGTACTGGAGAGAAGTTGTAAGTACTATAGTCTACACACTCAATAGAGTTCAAGTCAAAAAAGGTACAAATGCAACACCTTTTGAATTATGGTATGGGCATTCTCCTAATGTAAAACATTTCAAAATATTTGGATGCAAATGCTATATATATATATATATATATATATATATATATATATATATATATATATATATATATATATATATATATATATATATATAAGAGACTAGAAATGGAAATTTTGATGCAAAGAGTGAGGAAGGCACATTTCTTGGTTATTCTACTAGAAGTAAAGCTTATAAGTGCTTGAATGTTAACACTAACAAAGTAGTAGAAACTACAAATGTAAAATTTGATGAGCTTGCAGAAGTTCAAAGTATTGAAAACACCAAGAAAGCAAAGGAATACAAGACCTTTGTATACTTTTATGAGGGTATACCTAATAATGGTGAAGATACAACTCAGAATGACCATCAGCAAAAAAATCTAGTATCTATCGAGTCACATATAGTAAATGCTAAACAATAGACACATTTAGAAGCCGAGCCATATAATACAGAAAATGTTCATTCAGACTCTGAGAACAACCAACAAGAAGAAAATGAACAAATGCCTAATGAAAATATGCATGAAGATTCAAATTCTGAAAGAGACAATATGCAAACAAGGAAAGAACCTGTATTGGCCAAGTATGTGAAAAGACATCATCCTGTAGATCAAATTATTGGAAATAAAGAGGCAGACCCAATGACAAGGAATAGACTCAAAAAAGAAACATGTCTGCTCAGCAAAATGAAACCAAAAATAGTAAGTGAAGCCATAACAGATGATGACTGGTATAATGCTATGAAAGAAGAAATAGAACAAATTGAAAAGAACAAGACATGGAACTTAGTCTCAAGACCAGCTGACAATAATGTGATTAGAACCAAGTGGGTGTTTAGAAACAAGTTAGATGAAAATGGTGAAATCACAAGGAACAAGGCAAGACTAGTTTGTAAAGGGTATGCATAAGAAGAAGGACTAGATAATGGAGAAACTTTTGCTCCAGTTGCCAGAATGGAAGGAGTAAGGACCTTACTGGCATATGAAGTCTTCAAAGGATTTAAAGTCTATCAAATGGATGCTAAGTCTGCATTTCTGAATGGTATACTTGAAGAGTAAGTATACATAGAGCAACCAGAAGGTTTTGTTGATGAAAATAACAAAAATAAGGTATGTAAACTGCATAAGGCTCTATATGGATTAAAGCAAGCCCCTAGAGCTTGGTATGAGAGACTTCACAAGTATTTGGTGCAAATAGGATTTGAAAGAACTGATGATAATAGAAACATGTACATCAAATCAGAAGAAGGTGAGGATATTCTTGTATCTGAAATATTTGTGGATGATATAGTTTTTGGAGGAAAGGAAGTACTGTACAAAATTTTTGATGACAAAATGAAACATAAGTTTGAAATGTCTATGTTTGGAGAAATCAAATTCTTTGTAAGATTGCAAGTACATCAACTAAAACATGGTATATTCAAAATACATCATGGAGATACTCAAGAAGTTTGGATTGGAAGACTCCAAACCAGTCAGCAAACCAATGGCAATAGGACATAAGCTATCTAAAAATGATGAATCAGCTAAAGTCAATCAACTAATGTACAGATCCATGATTGGAAAACTACAATATGTTGTACATAGCAGACCAGACATAGTACTAGCAGTTGGTATAGTGGCTAGATTCTTTGCCAATCCTAGAGAAACTCATCTCATGGTAGTAAAAAGGATAATGAGGTATCTCAAAGGAACTGATGATTTTGGCCTGTATTACAAAAAGAATGAGAATTTTGAGCTCAATGCATACACAGACGCAGATTGGAGAGGAAACATTGATGACAGAAAAAGCACAAGTGGAGGAGCATTATTCTTAGGAAAAAGGCTAGTTACTTAGACTAGTAAGAAACAAACATGCACATCTCAGTCCACTGCAGAAGCAGAATATGTGGCAGCAACAATCAATTGCATAAATATTGTGTGGCTTAAACATTTATTGAAAGGAATGAAAGAAGAGGTAACTAAACCTATGACACTGTATTGTGATAATACAAGTGCTATAAACATATCCAAGAATCCAGTAATGCATGCATAAACCAAGCATATTGAAATCAAGTATCACTATGTTAAAGAATTGGTGGAAGACAAACAAGTGAAGATGGAGTACATTCACACAAAGGAACAAAGTGCAGATATCTTCACCAAACCATTGCCCAAGGATGCATATGAATATCTTAGAGGCAAGTTGGGGGTAATGCCCCTAACTCAAGCAGTCTAAAGCAAAATAGAAGCTGCCCTGCATCAACAGGAGTAGATCATTGAAATATCAGAAGAATGATGCAGAGAATGACAACAGGAACAGAAATTCTAGATCAGTCACAAGCATGGTGACAGAAAGAGAAAACATGAAAATGCAAAGCTTATATTTAGCATGTTGAAGATGCTACATCTTTGGCATTTATGTCAAAGAGGGAGATATATGAAAAAATAATCTATATAAAGTAAGAGGGAGATATATATGAAAGATGTATAAGAAAGAGGGAGATTCAGAAGAAATAAGATTCAACAAGCAGCTATGAAGGATCAGGAATAAAGAGTAAGGATGCAGTAGTACAGAGGGAGAAGTGAAACAAAGGATTCAATTTGTATCAGTTATATACCAAGCAAGAAACGTATGTAATATTGGTGGTAACTAAGTTGATCAGCTTAATCATTTGATCAGTTTGGTTTGCCATCAATGCCAAAGAGGGAGATTGTTGAAAATGATTGAAAAGATCATGAATGAAGGATAATGGAATTGGTAAAGAATGTTTTCAATCATTGTTTTTTCATTGATGTCAAACTTGCTACTTGTAGGAATGTCAATTGCTTTAGTGATCCAAATACTATTAATTGGTTGATTGACAAGGAGGTGGCAATCAATAAGATGTACCTAGAAGTACCTAGAGAAAGGTTGAAGTTATGATGTTGCAATGAAGTATAAGGATCATCTAAGTCATTGATGAAATAATGTATTGATGGCATACTCTAAGAGGATGGACACACTGAGATACATCAAAGATGTAAGGATTAACTAAGTTCATTAGAAAGAGTCGAGCAAGATAGTTAGAGCCAAAAAAATTCTCAGTTGAAGCTGAGAAAGTTCAACTTTAGTATAAGCCAAGTAATTACTCAGATGCTGAGTAACACAAAATCCTTCAGGTGCTGAGTAGCAGAAAAAGATAATGGATGCCGAGTAATTTTTCAAGTGCCGAGAAAAGCCAAAATGCTTTAGGTGCCGAGTGCCAATAAATAACATTAAGAAGTCGAGTAACACAGAAGGTGTCAAGCATCAGTAAACCAATAATGTCGAGTTGTTGCATTATTTGTTAAGACAAGATTCGCCAGATCAGCAACGATAAGGTTGTTACATCAAATTTTGTGAAGTAGTTGGAAGTTATGAATGATGAGTAGATGTCACAGAATTCTATGTAATCCATGCAAACCAATCCAAGGTGAATGCTAATGGATTTATCATGAAGTTTCCAGAAGAAACAATTTGGAGGGAAAAACAATACTATTTTCTCAAGAGAAAATTAATATTTAAGAGGGAAATGAAGAACAAAACTTCTTTATAAGGAGTTATAGGTCAGAGATCAAGTGCACGTGCAAGCGAGAGAATTGGTCATAAATGTGATCATGCAAAGAAGCCAAGAGGAGTAAGAACAGAGCATCAAGACTTTAAGTTGATCAAGTGACTAGAGATTGCATTGGCATAATGAGTGGAATAACTCAAAGAGATAGATCTTGAAGGGTGAACAAGCTGTCAGCATTGCAAGCAAGAGAAGCCAAGCAAAGAAAGGAATTGAAGAGTGATCTGAAATCTGCACAGTTAGGGTTGCAATCTGTATCAGGTCAAAACCCTTCTAATACTTTCTTACCATTGTATTAGATATTGAAACCCTATATTGCTAGGTTAGCTTAACAGCTAGGTGGATAAGCCTCAAGAAAAGAATAGAAGATCCCCAGGAGAAGGATAAAGAGATCCTCAGGAGAAGGATAAAGAGATCCTTAGGAGGAGGATAGGAGATCCTTAGAGAGGGATGAAAGATTCTTTTGAGAAGGTGACTGCAAATCCCATAAGACTTGGGTGAGCCTAACAGCTCTATGTAAATCTTTTAATAGGGTGACATTCCAAGTTGAATGTTCTTAAATCCTTTAACAAGGTCACATTTAACAATGTACTATAGCCTTTAACAGGGCAGGCCTTTAACAGGGCAGACCATCAGAAGTGGTTGAAATCAATTGCGCAGTTATTTTGTGGGTATCATCCCCACTCCAGTTTTACCTTCTTATTCTTGGAGGGTTTTTGGGTTATCAAATCCTTAGTGTTATGGTGTGATGCATGTTTACTTTTCATGGTTGTTTATGTTTAATTGCATGCATGATAATTTTAGTTATGTGCCATTAAGGATTTGTAGAAAAAAATTTATTGGACATCATTGGACCTTGGATAACTGATTCACCCCCCCTCTCAATTATTGTAAATAACTCCAACAAGCATGTCAACATGAAGACTAATATCTTTTTCATTAATGTCATATCCCATAGGTGATAACCAGTGGGTTTTGGGTTTAACTTCTTGTATAATTCAGCAATATGTTTCTACTAGAAAATAAATATCATCCTTCAACTTTTATATGATACTAACAAGAATCCTTACATGAGTATGTATGTTAGTTTGAAATTTTCTAAAGTATTCATTCATAATAGTATTGAAATTTTCACCTTGCTCCCTTATTAGTTCAGCTATCTATGTAATTATTCGTTGTGTTGTTTGTCCATTCAACTCTTTCTTTCCCTAGAAAATAGTTTTGAATATAAAATAAAACACATACCAATAGGGATGCATACTTCACTGATTGTGTGTTGTCTTTCTTTATCTTCTTCATGCTCTCTAGGATTTGTACCCTCACCTTTTTACATAGGTCATAAAACTCATTATTCTTTACAATCTTGTAAGAAATGTATACTCAACATATAGGTACATTTTTTGTTCTATTAGATTGATACACTATGTATCCAATCATTCTTGATGCTAGAAGTGTATTTCGAGGTCTTTAATATGTTGTATAGTCATTGATCAACTACCATACTTTGATTTTGTTATAAGATAGTTGTTGGAATTCTTTTTGAATAACTGAGAGGGGGGTGAATTAGTTATTCAAGGTTCAGATGTACAAATAAAACTTTTCACAATTCAGTGAACCCATAAAATATTATTAACCATGCATGCATTCATTTTGTATTAACTAAAACTGATATGTTACTATCAAATCAACATGCATAAATGTAAAGCATAAAAAACAACATATCCATCAGCACAATTGACACAATGATTTAATGTGAAAACCCAATTTGGAAAAAACCACCATTAACATGCTACTCCTTTTTCACTCTTTTGAAGTGATGCCCTGTTAAAGGCCAACCATATTAAAAGTTACAATATACACTATTACATGTGACTCGATTAAGGGATTTCAGTCACCCTAAGTGTAGCTAGTCATTTTGTAACCTCAAGTTGATCATCAATACATTATGTTATCACTATCTTAACTAATTCTTGCACTTCAATACATAATCATAACTCAACCTTTCCTCTAGGTACTTTTGTTACATCTTGTTGTTCAAATCCTCCTCATCAATCAACTAAGTGATAATACTTGAAACATATAAGCAATTGTCTTACTAGCATGTAGTAGGTTTGACATCAATGATTAAACAATGATTGAAACACACAGTCTTCTTCAACAATCTTTCTACTCAAATGATCTTCTCAATCATATATCAATAATATCCCTCTTTGGCATTGATGGAAAACCAACTGATCAACCAGTCAAACAAAATGATGAACATCTTGTTCCATCAAACTAACTAGGTTAAAATAGTAAGACAATACCAAAAATAAAGCTTGTGATTTGAACTTTCTCCCTCTATTAGTAGCTCCATCTTCTGATTAGGTTACAAAATATAACTCCCTTAAAGTTCCTTCTTTAGCTGTTTCTCTTCTATCATGAATCAAAAGAATATCAGAATATATCCCTCTTTTTGTTCAGATCCTTCCTCTTATTGTTTTATGTTTTCTCCCTTTTTCTTTCTTTTAGTCTTCTAATCTTCTAATGGTGTACTCTCTCCATTGTTCCTCTTGCACTTTATCAATTTAATGTACTTTCTCCCTCTTTGACAACAATGCCAAAGACATACACTCAACACTTGGCATCTTTGATATATGCAAATATATACTTTTGCAGGTTCTTCAATTTTATCCCTCTATCACCTTTCTTGTGACTAATTTATGATTCTATTTCTATGATTACTTTAGGCAATTCTTATAGTAATATCCACTACATCAGTTTGTATGAAATAAATGTCAGCTTGTTTGATACAGGGTCCTCCCTCTATCTTTTACATAGCCTTTGATAGGGGTATCACCCCTAGTTACCTCTCAAATACTCATAAGCATCCTTAGGTAATGCTTTTGTGAAGATATCACTAATCTACTCCTTTGTGTTAATATATTCAATCTTCACCTCTTTATCTTGAACCAATTCCCTTACATAATGATACTTTAATGCAATGTGCTTTGTCTTTGTATGCATTTCAAGATTCTTTGATATATTAATAGCACTTGTATTATCACAATAAAGTGTCACTACTTCTATGATTTCCTCCTTCATTCCCTTAAGTACTTGTTTGATCCATACAATGTTTGTGCAATTAATACTAGTAGCAACATACTCTGCTTCAACAATAGATTGGAAAGTACATTTTTGTTTCTTGCTAGTCTATGTAACAAGTCTTTTTCCTAAGAAGAATGCTCCTCCATTGATGCTCTTCTTGTCATCAATATTTTCAGCCCAATCAGCATTTGTGTAGGCTTTTAGTTCAAACTTTTCATTCTTCTTATAGTATAAATAAAACTCTTCTATTCCTTTTAAGTATCTCATTATCCTTTTCATAGCCATCAAGTGATTCTCTCTAGGATTAGCAAAGAATCTTGCAACTATCCCTGCAGCTAATGCAATATCGGGTCTGCTATGTACTATATATTGCAATTTTCCAATCATGGATATGTATAATGTTTGATTTAGCTCAGCTGAATCATCATTCTTTCATTGCTTGAGTGTTGTCATCATAGCTATACTTACTAGTTTTGAATCCTCTAGTCCAAATGTCTTTAATATCTCTTTGACATATTTTGACTAAGTAATATATACATCATATTTTATCTGATAAACTTGTAATCCCGCAAAGAATTTGATCTCACCGAAAATTGACATTTAAAATTCTTGTTTCATCTAATTTGCAAAGTCCTTACACAAAGCATCCTGTCCTCCAAATATGATATCATCAACAAATATTTCAGATAATAGTATACCTTTTTCTTTGTTTATCTTCATGTACAAATTTTTGTTATCATCTATCCTTTCAAATCCAATCTTAACAAGATAAGTATGAAGTCTCACATACTATGCTCTTGGTGCTTGTTTCAATCCATATAGGGCTTTGTTCAATCTACATACCATGTTCTTATTATTTTTGTCAACAAAACCTTCTGGTTGTTCTATGTAGACTTTTTCTTCTAATATGACATTTAGAAATGGAAACTTGACATCCATCTGATAAACTTTGAAACCTTTGTATGCAGCACAAGCAAGCAAAATTCTTACTCCTTCCATTCTTGCAACAAGGGAAAATGTTTTACCATAATCAATTCCTTCTTCTTGTGCATACCTTTTGCAAACTAGCCTTGCTTTGTTTCTTTTCACTTCACCGTTCTCATCTAACATGTTTTTGAATACCCATTTTGTGCCAATCGCATTCTTATCTTCTAGTCTAGGAATTAGACTCCAAGTCTTGTTCTTTTCTATTTGCTAAAATTCTTCTTCCATAGCCTTGTACCAATCATCATCTCCAATGCATCTCTCACTGTCTTACGTTCATTCATGCTTAACAAGCATGATTCACTTCTCAATCTATTTCTTGTCATTGACCTTGCATCTTTTCTCTAATGATTTGATCTACAAGGTGATGTCTTTTGACATATTTGGATAGTCTAGGCTTAATTCTTATAACTACATTATGTCTCTCAACTTCAGTATCACTATGTACATCTCTATCAGGTGTTTTAGCATCTCTTTCATGTGTGCTAATCTTAGAGTCAGATTGTGCATTTTTCTCATTTTGTAACTCGACATATGAATTCAACTTGGCATTTACAAGTTGTGACTCGACAGTTGTTGAGACTTGCTATTGGTTTGGAGCATCATTTGTAGCATCTTCTTTAGTAGGCATTCTTTCATAATAGTATACAAATGATTTGTATGCTTCTAGTTCTTTTATAGATTCAGCCTCATGTACTTCTGCAAACTCATCAAAATTCACATTTGCACTTCCCATAATTTTATTAGTGTTAGTATTTAAACTCTTGTAAGCTTTACTTCTTATGGAGTAACCAAGGAATATACCTTCTTCATTATTTTCTTCAAACTTTCCACTCCTAACTTCTTTAAGAATATAGCATTTGCTTCCAAATATGATGGATATCCATACTATAGTTCAAAAGGTGTTGAATGATTACCTTTCTTGACTTGCACATAGTTCAAGGTGTATACAACAGTACTTATAGCTTCTCTCCAGTATTTTAGAGCAACATTCTTCTCCATCATGAGTGTTTTGGCACACTCCATTATAGACTTGTTTCTTCTTCAAAAATTCTATTTTGTGGAGGGGTCCTAGGTGTAGATGTTTTTTTTTTTATTCCTCTATCATTATAGAACATCTCAAACTCATTTGAAGTGAATTCTCCTCCTCTATCTATTCTCAAGCATTTCAAAATCTTACCTATTTCTTTTCCAACTCTTGCCAAGTACTACTTAAACATTTGAAAAGCATCTAATTTTTGTTTTAGAAACATGACTATCATCATCCTAGAGTAATCATCAACAAAAAATATTATATACTTATCTCCTTTGTAGCTTTGCACTTCAATAGGTCTACACAAGTCAGTATGAACAATCCTAAATATTTTCTTACAGGTATAAGCATTACTTTTAAAGCTTAACTTTGTCATCTTGCCTAGCTAACATTATTTGCACATTATATTTTCTAGTTTCTACAACTTAGAAAAACCTCTAACTTTTTTCATGTTAATGATACTAATCAAATTATCAAAGTTTACATGACATAATCTCTTGTGCCAAAGCCATACATCATCAAATTTTGCAATAAGACAAGTAGCATCTTCTATATCCAGATAGAATAGATTACTTCTAATTTGATCACCTTTTCCGATCAAGTTTCCATTTGTGTCATATATCTTGGCTGATTTATTTTCAAACTCGACTTTGCATCCCAAATTATTCAATTGTGACACACTTAACAGGTTATAATTCAATCCTTCAATATAATAAGCATTGTCACATGAAATCTTGTATGTGAGTTTGCTAGACCCTTTTCCTTTTATTGAACATGGTGCGTCATTACCAAATCTTACACTATTTCCATCATAATAGGTTAAGGTAGTGAACTTACTTTTGTCTCCAGTCATGTGATGTGAGCATCCATTATCAATGATCCATTTATCATTCTTGTTCACACAAGTCATAAGTGCAGTTGCCTCATCCTCATTAGATTCGTCCTTCATTGCAATATATACCACTTCATCATCATTTTCAACAAAGTCATGTTCATCAGCAATGTAACATGACTTCTTGCCTTTGTCTCTGTAGTCTCTTGCATCATCTTCTCTTCTTTTTTTGTGCTTGTTTCCTTCTCTAAAGTGCTTCTTATGTGTACATCTTGTAGCAATATGAACAACTTCATTACATTTGAAACAAATGATCGGTAACTTACCTTTGAACTTGCATTTTCCTTTGTGAAATTTTCTAGTTAGCAATGCTTCCAATTGTTCAATGTCTTCCTCATCTATGTTATTATCATTAATTGCATACTTTATCTTTCTTTTCTTCTTCTTCTACTTTACCTCCTCAGAATCATTTAGCAACAATTTTGTTTTGAAAGCTGATTCAATACTCTTTGATCTGTAGTTGTCAAAATTGGATAGCTCAAAAGTAGTGAGTTTTCCTACCAAAACTTCAAGGGTTAGATCATTTCCTAGTATGCATCTTAACTCTTGGATTGCAGATACTCTAATAGCATACACATGCAACAATGTTCTCAAGACTTTACTCAACATAGTATCATCATCTATTTTACTAGCAGCACCTTTTATTACACTAATAACTTCTTTTATTCTAGAAACATATTGAGCAATATGCTTACCTTCTTTCATTCTCATGTCATCAAACTTACCTCTGAGGCTCTTTGACTTGGCTCTTTGAACATTTTTGTCTCCTCCATAGATGGTGTCTAGGGCATCTGACATCTGATTTGCATTTTTAAGGCCTCTGATATCATCAAATTTGGCATAGCTTAGGGAAGAGGCAATCTCCAACATCACTTGATTGTTTTCTTTATTTTTCTTTAAATCTTCAATAGTTAGGGCTTCTTCTAGATCAACATGTTCTACAGCAATGTAATATTGTGCATAATCTCCAAGTCCTCCAAGGTGTAGCGTCATCAATCTTTGCTATGTAGGAAAGTTATCTTTGTTGAGTTTGGGTACCTCTCTTTTTGACATCTTGATCATTGTGCTTCTAGTACCTTAAAACTAATCCTCTTAAGAAAATGACTCTAATACCAATTGTTGGTATTCTTTTAGAATAACTAAGAGGGGGCATGAATCAGTTATTCAAGGTTCAACTGTACAACTAAAAAATTTCACAATTCAGTGAACCCATAAAATATTCTTAGCCATACATGCATTTATTGTGTGTTAATTAAAATTGATATGTTAAACTCAAATCAACTTATAGCAATGTAAAGCATAAAACACAACATATCCATCAACACATTTGACACAATGATTTAATGTAGAAACCCAATTTGGGGAAAAACACGAGTAACATGCTACTCCTTTTTCACTCTTCTGAAGTGATGCCCTATTAAAGGCCAACCCTATTAAAATTTATAATACACACTGTTAAATGTGAGTTAGTTAAGGGATTTCAATCACCTTGTTAAAAGTGAGCCTTGTTAAAGGACTTTAGGCCATTCACTTGGAATGCTACCCTTTTAAAGGATTTTCCAATGACTGTTAAGTCAACCTTACTCCAAAGGATTTACCCTAGGCTAATACAATTGTTAGAAAGTAATAGTAGAGCTTTGATCTGATACAACTTACAACCTTACTTGTTAATTTCATATCACTATTCAATCCTCAATTCTTCTTGGCTTCCAATCTTTGTAGCTTTGACAGCTTGCTCACCCTTCAAGCATTCATACTCTTTAAGCTTTCTAGCTTAGTACACCATTGCAGACTTCTTACTTGGGTCACTTGATGAAGCAAAACCCTTTTCTTCTCCTTGACATATTTTTGCACCAAAAACTTTCCAACTCTTTTCTTCATGACTAGACATCCCTACATATAGGAAATTAGAACACTTTTCCTACTCATTATCCATCACCAAAATTAGAGTTTTCGATGGATTAGGTAGGATACAATGTATCTACCCCATATCTTGTCTTCTCTAGAAACTTCACTTAGAATCCATTTGAATTTTCCTCCAAAATTATTTACATAAGATTATGTGTCACCAGCTCATCAATCTTATCTTCCTCCTAATTCTCAAGTTCCAAGAAAACAAACTTGTCAACTTTTATTTAGTGAATCTTTGATCTTTTTCATAATGCAGCAGCTCGGCATTATCAATCTACTAATGCTTGGCACATATTATGTTACTCAGCATCTATTGTAAAATAACTCCGCATTGATTGGATTTTACTGGTGCTCGACATCAACTAAAAATTACTTAGCATCTACTAACTTACTCAGCACCCACTAGAATTTTCTTTCACTCAACTCCAACTGACCTTTTTCTTGGCTTGCACTAACTTTTCTCGACACCTACTATCCACTTGGTCAAGCTTGGCAAATAAACTTTGTTTAACTATATTCTTCCAAACTTTCTAAGTGTAGCTAGTCATTTTGTAACCCCAAGTAGATCATCAATACATTATGTTATCATTGTCTTAACTAATTCTTGCACTTCAATACATAATCATAACTCAACCTTTCCTCTAGGTATTTTTGTTACATCTTGTTGATCAAATACTTCTCATCAATCAACTGATAGTACTTGAAACATATAAGTAATTGTCTTACCAGCATGTAGCAAGTTTGCCATCAGTGACAAAACAATGATTGAAACACACAGTCTTCTTCAACAATCTTTCTACTTAAATGATTTTTTCAATCATATATCAACCATTGTAAGCCAACTAAGTTGGCATCATTATAACTATGCATTTCTTACCTTGAGATCAAAATCCTACAACTCCATGATTGATCATCTTCAACAACCAATGTGGTTTCTCTACTCACATATACAGGTCATGCACTCAACTCAATATAATCCTTATCTAGTCAGGATGAAATTATGTTGGGATATCTACAACGTAGGTTGAATTTTTTTCCTGTAGATGCTTGTGCTCATTTTTCAATACACCATCCAAACACATGTTCTCAAAATCATTTATGATAGTTTTAACTCCCAATTCCTTAATTTTGTAGTGGACAAAAGATTGTATATTGTCTAGTGATAGAACTCCTAATGGTATAGTGGATAACCCTCCAACCATATATCAATATTCTTTGTCATTCTTCCTGATACAAGCAGTATTCAACAATAAATTGAAACTTGTAACTCGTGAGTGATCAAATAGGGCTCATGATAAACTCAATTATAATCTTTTTTTCTCAAATCTTAATACCTCAAATTATCTTTTTTTGATAATACTATATTTGATCTTGAGAAGACAAATTAAAGTAAAGGTGTAAAATGAATCATTCTATCATTATTTATCATTGAAAGATAGACGTTACCACTGTAACAACTTAAAATGGATGCAAAACATCAACTATGGGAATCAATCCTTCTAGGTTGACCTAGTCATTTCTTTCTGGATGAAATATTTATGGGCTTTGTTCCTTCTATCATTTCATGCAAGAATCCGAATTTGACTATTTGGAAACAAGCTCGAATCCATGACTTTTATAGCTAATATACATCTTCTACTATATATTTCAAGGTTATTCTTCCATATTTTATTTTATTTCATATCTTTACCCTAGATTTATATCTTAATTGGGATGATTGTATATACTTAGCATCTATATCTACATTACTTAAGCAATTGGTTGAATTTTGCATTCACATTATCATATAAGGGTCCAAGAGTGTATTTCCTTATATTGCATTATTATTTATTATTCATATTTGGAATTTGCACCCTTTCTCCTTTGGATCATAGCTAATCTAATATGGGTTATAAAGAGGAATCATAGTTGGGTATTTCTCTCTTTCCCTCACATAAATATTTAAATGGCTTAGTGACCCAAAAAAAGTAGAGATCTACAATCCTATTAAAGTGTCTCCCTTTTCCCCCTAAAGATTTTTGTGAACCTAGCAAGCCTCTCCTTCTATTTGGTATAAGATATTTTTATTTTAGTTGTTTTCCTTGCTTTGGTGAACCCGACATCTTTCCCCCTTCTTTTTGAGTTAGATATCTCTTATTTGTATTAGGTGTTTACATCATTTTTGGGTGAACCCAATTATGGGATTTTAACATGGAATTCTTTTGGTTTATCACCCTTTATATGGTTGCTATCTTCTTGCATTTAGTTATCATATTTATGATGTTTGTGCAATTTTTTATCACTTTATGTCATTCGGGTCTTTACATGCTTTTCTTGGAAATGTTCTTTTACTGTTAACTAACACAATGTTTCCAAATAAGGCATATATTAAGACTACAATTAGACTTCTATGTTAATTTATTATCTATCTTTTAAATGGTATTAGATATTTTGTTAGTAATCCTCCTAATTCTAATCCTAATCATATTCTTACTCTTCTTAATCAGATCTATTATTTTTAGCAACTTCAAGGTATGGTTCATGATCTTGATATTGCTTAGTTCTTAAGTGAATCCTCCCCTATATCACCTCCCGCTACCTCTCAACATTATATTCACACCACTTCTCCAATAATTCCCCCCTACAATACATTTTCTCATAATTCTTCTGACACCACATTTTCTCCTTCTACACTCTATTATACTTATACAATGGGTTATAACATTATTACTCAACAAAGTTATAAGGGTGTAGATCTTTGTATTAAGAATTCTATTGACCCTCGTACACACCATCAATTGATGTCTTGGTCATTTTTTTCATCTAATGATAATTCTTCTTCTTCTCCTCTACCCCTACCTCATTTACATCTTCTTCTTCTAATTCCACATTTTTCTCCTCCTGATACTAGTAAAGCTTTAGCCTTAAGGGTTTATCATCACCTTTTGCAAGCTCCTACCTTACACTATCAACCTTCCATCCTGAATTTTGTTTCTATATTTAAATGTCATTTTTTCTACAACAATGAACACTCTCTTCATGATTGTATAGAATTGATTTTATATATTTATAGTAACATTAAAATTAGTAAATGTTCTTATACAAATACTATTTATTCTCTTCTTCATAAAAATTCCTAACATTTCTAACACCTATTGCTGCCACTCCCTATTTAATTAGGAGTGGTACAATAGGCCTTTTTACTTGTTCACCTTCACTGGGGGGAAGGACCATCCTTTATTGGGATGAAAAGTACATATTTAGTTTTGGCATAGCCTCTTATGTTATCCCTTCACCTTTTTATCCTTCTTAGGTGTGTATTCTTCTAATATGTCTACATTGATTAGTTGTGTTACAACTTTGTTATGAAGATATCACTTAGATGGACATTCTTAGCTTCTTTCTTCATTTTTTTTGCAAAAAGAGGGGTAAAAATTTATTAAGACAGAAAGGAATACAACAAGGAGAGCTCAACAAGGAGCTCAATCCTGAGCAACAAGATCATCAAATTCTTGCACCATCTCAAAGGACAGTTGCCTCCTATCCCTAATATTCCAACCCGGATCATGACTAGATGCCCATTTGGCTAAACAATTAGCAGTTCTATTCCATTCACAAGGAATATACGTGCACCTAATGAACTGAAAAGAGGAAGAGAAGAAAAGAATCTACTTAACAACAGTAGCCAGCTGCCAACTAACATCCTCAAGCTCTTGCGAAGAAAGCATGTTCACCACTACTTGGGAATCAGACTCACAAATAATCTTACTCCATCCCCGCAAGCAACACTGTTCCACAACATATAAAATAGCTTGAGCTTCCATGAGATTGTTAGTATAATCACCCTTATGAACTGAGAAGAAAAATTTAACATCCCCAGAACTACAACGAGCCACTCCGCCAATACCAGCCGGACTAGGATTCCCATGGGAAGGGCCATCAGTGTTAATTTTTAGAACTCCACAGGGAGGAGGAGTCCAGTGCCCATCTCGGTTAACCCAACCCTTCCTCTGATGATGAAGCTGCCTGGACATAGAAGGAAACCTATGAGCTATAGCCCCATCCTGCAGATGAAAATTGAGGCGATTGCAGATAGCAAGATCAACTGGATCCATACTCCCATCAAGCTCACACTTCACAAGAATAGTTTCTTGAAGAGAATGTGATATTTTCCACCAAAGATGCAAAACACTAAGCCAAACATCTTGGAATATGCGACGATTCCTCTCCAACCAGATATGCCAAAGCATGAAAGATGGGCCAACAATCCAAGCAGCATGGAGAAAAGAAGACTTGGAGGGAGCAGTACCCAAGCGGGCCCAGAACTCAGGCAAAGAGGAAGCATGCCGACAAGAGAAACCCCAAGCGCACCACCAAAGGTGCCATATCTGAGTAGAATAGGAGCAATGGAAGAACAAATGGGAGACAGACTCCTCTCCATTAAACACAAAACACAATAAGAGGGGCCCTGAAATCCACGTTTACAAAGATTATCTCAGGTAAGACAACGGTTGTGAGCCACTAGCCACATGAAAAAATTGCACTTGGACCAAGAAACTTTATTCCAAACTTGCTTCCACCAAGGGACCTCAGCATCCCCAAATAATTGTCTAGTTATCTCCTGATACCCAGAAGAGACATGATATTTACCAGACAAGGTACCACCCTAAGCCAAAAAATCTGGACCAAGCAAAGAAGAACACTCTCTAGAGGCTAGAATTTGAGAAAGCTCCTGACGATCCATGTATGTACCTCCAGGAGGCTAATCAGAAGAATGCTTCCATCTGTAACCAACAACAGGTCCCAATGATAAGGAGTCTTGTAATGAGCCACTTTATCCCATCCAGCGGCAAGAAAAGAGTCACAAAGAGGCTGAAGATGAGGGTATATGGATAAAATGGAAGGGAATACATCCCAAGCATCAGACCAAAACAAAGCCTGAGAACCTCCTTTACATATCCAAAATAGACCCCTCTTTACCAACATCGCACCTGTCTTCAAAGTATGTCAAACCATTGAGCCACGACCTTCAAGAGGAAGTGCAGAAACAGAGCAAGGATCAACACCATGAAAATATTTATGAGTGATAATACAAGCCCAAAGTTGATGTTGTCCAAAGCACCATCACCAATAAATTTTAGTAGCCAAAGCTTGACTACTCAATAGAGCAGATCGAAGACCAAGACCACCCTCCTTTTTAGGCCTACAAACAATTGCCCAATTAACCAAGCTCCATTTAGTACTACGCAAATTACCACTCCAAAGGAATTGTCGAGAAAGAGCATCAAACTCCTTGAGAAAGTAAATAGGTGTAGTGTGAACCATGCTTCGATAAGTAGGAAGAGCTTGGATAACAGCTTGAAGAAGAGTAACTCGGGCAGCAATAGAAAGCCATCTATGAGTCCAATGATTTACCTTATCCTGAAGCTTGGTAATCAAATTTTTCCAGAAGAGACGTGGCTGCCTGGAAACAACAATAGGGATGCCAAGATAAGTCAAAGGAAGTGATCCTATCTGAAACTGTAGGATACCAACAATCCTGTGCTGAACAGAATCAGGAGTGTTAAAAAAGTAAATGGAAGATTTGTGCTCATTAACTTTCTGGCCTGAAGCTACCAAATAAACGTCCAAAGCATGTCGAAAGGCTTCAGCTTCCTTGATCCTAGCAAGACCAACAAGAGCAGAATCATCAGCAAATTGAAGATGGGAAAGAGAAGGTAAGCCATTACCCCACTGCCAGCCTTGAATAGAATTCTGGGACACCTGATGCTTAATGAATCTTCCCAAGCCTTCAGCCATGATGATGAATAGATATGGGGAGAGAGGGTCACCCTGGCAGAGGCCTCTAGAAGCACCAAATAGTTGAGAAGGTTGACCATTAATAAGAACAGAAAAAGAGGCAGAAGTAACACAACTCATAATCTAACTCACCCAGTCAGAGCTAAATCCAAAAGAAAGAAGAATACTCCTTAGGAAGCTCCATTTAACTCTATCGTAGGCCTTAGCCATATCCATCTTAACAAACATGGCTCTCTCCCTTTAAGTAGCCATAGAGTGAATAGCCTCAATAGCAATAACCACCCCATCCAAAATTTGTCTGCCAGCAACAAAACCACCTTGTTCTTCTGAGATAATAATGGGAAGCCACCTTTTCAATCTCTCAGCAATCAACTTAGTAATAACTTTGTAAACCACATTACATAAGGCAATTGGTCTAAAAAACTCCAATTGATTAGCACCCTCTCTCTTGGGAATAAGAGTCAAGAATGTAGAGTTCAAAGCTCGAAGCATCTGCTTGCTAGCATAGGATTCTTTAACCACCTCCAACAAATCATGATTAATGATGTCCCAAAATTCTTGAAAGAATTCAACTGGAAAGCCATCAGGACCAGGAGCCTTCCCCTTAGGCATTCCAAAGACCACCTCCTCCAGCTCTTCCAAAGAAATAGGATGCATGAGATAATCATTCATTTCCTAAGTGATAAGGGAAGGAATACAGGACAAAATAAGATTTTCTTCATTATCAGCAGGAGGAGAGTCCTCAGAGAAGAAGGTAGAGAAGTACCAAATAGCCTCCTGGAACAAAGCTGGCAAGGAATTCAGTTGAATACCTTGAGAATTAACCAAAGAAGAGATAGTGCTCTAATTCTGGCGAGATTGCACTATTTTATGGAAAAAGGTAGTGTTACGATCACCTTCCTGGAGCCAATCAACTCTAGCCTTTTGCTTCCAAAAAATTTCCTCTCGAAGTTCCCATTCTTCTAGAGCTCTAGAAGCAAGGGATTTAGCCTTGCCAAGATCCTCTGAGAAACCTCGATCTCTAATCTCGCTTGTGATGACATCAAGATCTTCTTGAACAAGCCTCTTCATAAAGTGAAGGTTCCCAAAGCATTCCCTATTCCATATCTTGAGCTGCCTTTTAGCATATTGAAGCCTTTTAGAAAATGAGAACATTGCAGTACCATATGCAGGAGCACCATCTTTCCACCAATAGAAAACACAATCATGAAGAGAGGAGTCCCGAAGCCACATCAACTGGAACTTAAAAGGAGGATGCTTCGGAACATAAGCCCCTATAGCAGAAAATTTGATTGGCCAATGATCTGAACCCCTCCAATCAAGGATTTTTGAAGAGATAGTAAGGGTGCCACTAACCCAGAAGCAAGAAACAAGAAATCTATCCAGACGTTCTGAGATAGCAGCAACACCAGTCCTGTGATTATTCTAGGTATAGAGACCATTAGAAGGCTTAACATCAGAGAGATTCAAAAGAGATATATGTTGTCGAAGAAGAGCAGAAGAAGGCCCCAATCTAGCCAAACCACCATGCTTCTCCTCCAGACTTAAAACTGAATTGAAGTCCCCTGCTAACACCCAAGGATGATAAGGATGACAATTTCTAATATATTGAATATGTTCCCAAAGTTCCTCCTTTCCCACAAGATCAACAGGTGCATACACATTAGTAACCATGATTACCTCTCCTGAGTCTAGAGCAGAAGCTACCATAGAGAGAGCTGAGCGAGAAGACATCCAGCCAAGAGGAGAAATTTTTTGAGGATCCCAAAATATAGCTAAACCACCTGCACTGCCTGTTGCCCCAACACACTGGCATTGGCCACGAGACCAAATACTAGAGGCATGTTGGACCATAGACTCCACAGAGAGCTTAGTCTCTTGGATACAAAAAACATCAGGGCTATGATCAATCACCAAGTTATGAATAGCCTTTTGTCTAGGGATGCTATTCAACCCCCTTACATTCCATGAGAGAATAATCATCATTGGGTAGATTTGGGAAAATGAGAATCCAAAGGTTTCACTGAACCAGACTCAATCAATATATCTCCTGTGAGTTTAATCTTCTCTTGGTTTGTTTTGCGCCCACTCCTTAGAGGAGGAGTAGAAGAAGCCCGCTTAAAGGGTCGAGACATCAACCCCAAGGGGAGAGGAGAACCCTTTCCCTTACCTGATGGTAGCACATCCTTAACCAAATCAGCTAAAACAACATCATTATCCTCCAACACTGCAGGAGTCACCAGAGCCTCTGTCACAGGAGCTACAGGGACCTCACAGTTCTGATATACTACAACTTGGGATGCCCCACAAGCATCATTAGGAACAGATCTCTCATCTAGGCAAACTGGATCAAAAGAGATAGGAGGAGGAATACCCTCCTCTAGAACCATACTATCTAGCACCTCAAAGCGGTTAAAACCTAAATCAGATAATCTTTCTTTCAAAGGCCTCTTTTGACCATGGCCCTTAGCATGAGGGCGAATAGGGGTAAATCCATCCTTATCCTGCATTTGAGCCTTACCCTTACCTGTAGCATCTTGCGGATTCATCCCCTTGGTAGTATTAGCCATTTGAGATTGTCCTTTCCCTATAGTATCTGCCAAACCACCAGTATTGTTAGCTGTAGAACCATCCACTCCTTTGAAACTTGAGTTACGGGGGTACTGACGCAGTAAATGACCATACTCATGACAAATCCGGCAATGAAAAGGGAGAGATTCATAATCTAACTGATGCACCCAAGAAAAATCCCCCATACACATCTCCAAAGAATCTGGTAATGGGTTATTCAAATTAATTTCAACACAAATTCTAGCATAAGAAATAACCTTTTTATCAAGGGATTGATGTGCGATCACAATCGGCTTCCCCAACAAAGCAGCAATTTGTCAAAGGATGTCTTCACGCCAAAATTCCAAGGGAAGACGAGGCAAGTGAACCCAAACTGGCACTGTTGAAGGGAGATCCTCAGCAGAATTAAAACCTGAACGCCAAGGTTTGACAAATAACCCCACATGGTTGTAGAAATAAGGGCCTCCTTCAAAAACATGATCCCGATCAGACATGCAAGAGAATACAACAACAAAATAACTATTCCCCGCCAACATAATCTCCATATCGCCTTCCACCTGCCATGAGCGGCGGATCCATGCCTTAAGAGCGGATAGGGAAATCTGGATTCCAAGAAATTTGCATATCAAAGCATGCTTGGTCCAATAATCAATGTCCTCCATTATAGCCATTGGAGGAATAACCAGAACAAGGCGATCATGGCTACGCGGAAAACAACCATTAACTTTTTTCAGCTTGGAGCTCTCCCCTGAATAAAATGATTCAGATCGCATTGCGTGCATAGTTGGAGAAGAACCATCTATTCTCACCAATGGAGAAGAAATCCCAAGACCTTCCATGCAAACAATAAAACCCCAATCCAAAATTGACTGCAGAAGATTCCCAAAAACACCGACGTAAATTATGTCCAGTAGCTAGCAATCCAAACAGAACAAAAAAATAGTAAAGATCAAACACCAAGAACAGGCTAGGGGAAAAATCCTAGCCTAGCTGGCAGCCAACGCTTCTCCACATTCTCAATAGATTCATTCATCAAGCTTCTTTCTTCATACTATTTCTCTATAGAATGTATTATTTTACAATACATTTTTATCTTTAGTTATAAAAATATTTTGTTACATGCAAGATTGTGTGTCTTTTGATATTTAAAAATTTTAAAACAAGAGGTTACATGAGATGTACATTAAAGTCCAAAATCATAAGAGGAATATGCCCCAAACTAATCTAGAATACTTTAAAGACTACCATTATATATTCAATATTAGCAAGTGTGGCTAGAATAAGTTCTAAAATCTAGATGTTGATATCAGCCCAAAAATATGATTTGACCAATCATAGATTACAATATATAGCATGATAAAAAAGGGAGTAACAAAATGCAGCATCGATACACCCTTCAATTACTATGAGACTAGTCATTAGAATTATTGTCAGTATCCTCAAAATGAGGCCCACTTGCATTGCCCCTAGCTTCAATATCCATGTCTTCAATCTTGAGATTCTTTACAAAATGGTTCAAATTATCAAGTTCCCTCTGATTAAGCATGTCCTTGTGCACTGAGAAGTATTGGAAAGATATAAAATCCTTCTTGTGGATAAGTAGTTGTCCCTCCCTCATAAGCCTCATAAACCTATCTTTGGAGATCTCCAATGTTGTAGCACCATGTGTCATAATATGAAAATGTGTGAATTTACAACCAGAATCAGTAAGCTACCTCCTTTGCCTTTGGAAAGTATCTCCATTTTTTTCCTTCCAAAGGAGCCATAAGATATCACATGTTAATATAGACCAAAAAGTATTAGTTTATAAATCAAAAGATAATGAAAATATAGAAAGGATTTCACTCCAAGATATACCAAGATCATTGTTCCAGGTAATAGGGTGCAAAAAAAAATAGACCAAAGACCATGGGCATAGATGCATTCAAAAAACAATGCTCATAAGTTTCAAGTACATAATAGATTTCACACATAATGATGTTATTCTTATCATAGGGTATATAAAAACCAACAACAAGTTTTTTAAGCAAAAGAAACCATCTAAAATAAGCATTTTTGGGTGCACAAGGTGAGTGTTAGAAGAAGTCAAAGATAACATTCTATTTGGAAACAAACCATCCTAGTCCCCAACCATGGTTAACTTTATCAAAAGTAGAAAAATAACTTTTCAACATACAATAAATGTGTTTGGCAGATATCTTATCAAAATTTATGTCATCAAGCCATTTAGTCCTCTGTAAAAATTGATTAGTATTCATTATGTGCTTAGCAAATTATTTGATCACATCTTTACATACAATAGAGAAAGTCTTTTTCTAAGTACTAGGGATGTTGAAATCACGTAAAATTTCCTCCCAAATCTCTAATCGATTATCAATCAAAATATCTTGCACTATGGAAATACTAAGTTTATGCCAATTTCTTGCAGAGAAACTCTAAGCAAGGGTTAAGGGTTTCCCATTAGCCACTACATCCCACCATAAGGATCTATCTATAACATAGTATGTAGGAAAGCCTCCAATAGACCTCCTAGGTTTAATAAAGTCCCTAACACTAGACCATACCCTCTATAGAGACTAGAATACTTTAGAGCCAAAAATAGATAGCTAGAAGTTACCAAAGATCTTATCACATAGAGAGACATTGTTCCAATATTTTCCTTTCTTAATGGAAGATTTAATAATATTATTCCTAATCAAGACCTTCCATGTTTCCTCTATTGAAAGATATTTTATGATCCACTTGGAGGCCAATGCAATACCATGAGCCTTCATATATTTAATACCAAGGCCGCTTTGCTTTATAGAAAGATAACACCAATCCCATTTAACACTATGTCTCCTTTTGTTCCATCAGACCACAAGAAATATCTCATGATTTTTTCCAAACTGTGAGATTGATAATTAGAAAATAACCAGTAAAAGAGAAATAAATACAATGAGCTGAAATGACCTTTTGAACAACTTGAATCCTCCCTACCATGGATAGAAGATTAGTTTTCCACTTCATATACTTCTTTTTAATTTTGGAAAATAGCCAAGACCACATTTCCTTAAGAGATGGGTCAATAGAATAGGCAATCCTCAATTACCTAGCAATAGAGTTAGGGCCAAGAAACTGCTAGCCATTATTTACAGTCCAATCAGGGGGTTCAGGAAGCTAGCCAATAATACAGGACTTGAGAGAGGAAAATTTAGATCCGGAGACCAAGAAAAAGAACTGAAGTCTATAATACATGTTATCAAAATTCTTATTCTCTAGTTATATAAAAAGAGCAGTGTTATATGAAAATTGGGCATTGAGAAGAGTCTCCTTATTAAGAAGAGTAACACATATGATTGGAGGACTAAGTGAGGAGTCCTAAGAATGTAATAAAGAGCATATGTTGCTATGAAAAACAAGGTAGGAGCAATGGGAAACCTTTTCTTATGGATATTTGGAGTTAAATACTATATGATAATTCATTATTAATGTCAATGATAGTGGAAGAATCTCTAAGAAGGATATTGATCCATTTACAAAAGTAGGAAGGGAATCCAAAAGCTTGAAGCATACCCAAGAAAAATGACAATTCAATTCTTTCATATGCCTTTTCAATATCTAACAACACCATAACTTTATTTTGATCCTCACACTTAGTAAAATACATAGCTTCCCATCTAGTAATAAGATTCTCAAGTATGAATCTCTCCTTGATGAGACCAATTTGGGTAGGAGAGAAAAAATCATTTTGTAGGTCTCTTATTCTCCTAGAAAGAACCTTGGCAATAATCTTATAGGATAGATTTAACAAGGTAATAAATATCTAATTCCTCACTTGTGTCTTATCACGTCCTTTAGGAATAAATTTCATTATCCCTTGGTTTATATCAGTTCCCAAGGATCCTTTCTCAAACACATCCTCATACAACTCAAATAGTTCAATGCCAATCCATTCCTTGTTATATTTATAAAATTTGGCTAGAAATCCATCAAGGCCTAGGGACTTTTTATTGGCCAAGGTGTTAATATCACATTCAATCTTTTCCAGGTTGATGGGGGTTTCCAACCTCTTAGCTTCCTTATGTGAAATTTTCTTAGGAATGAGTTTTAAGCATTCATTTAGAGAAAGTGTGTTATTCTCATTATATTCTAGTGTAAAGATATCTTTATAGAACTTGAAAAAAATATCCTTGATGCTACTAGTATCATCTAAGATATCTCCATAAATTTGGATCCCTTTGATCCTCTCCCTTTTTTGTTAAGCTCTAATGATATTAAAAAAATATTTGGTACCTTTATCTCCTTCTTTCAACCAATTCATCCTAGCCCTAATCATCTATCATTTGATCTTGAACTATTGAAGCCTCCTTAAATTCCCTTTGATACAAACTAATTGGTCCTCCAATTGAGGGTCAAGGCCTTTAATTTGAAAAACCTTTTCAATAAAAAATTTCTTATTTTGTGAATCATTTTCTTCTTTAACCTTATCAGATGTTTTTTTTCTTACCAACAATATGATATATTTTTATCCAACCAACAACCATTGATGACCATCTTTCTTTATGAACCTTACCTTGGTTACAATATTTTCTTAAGGTAGAAACCATCCTAATGACACTATTACTATCTTCATCATTAAACAAGGAGACATTAAGTTTAAAGGAGATATCATTCCTCCCTCTACTCCTATTAATATTAGGATCCTCTATGCAAACACAAGTTGAGATTAGATAGCGATTTGACATAGAAACAGGGGAGACTTCAATGGGAGCATGACTAGGTTCAGCAACACTGAAGAAGGTGGGACTTTCAATATATATCTTCTCTAGTTGGAAATACACTCTTTGGTGACTTCTTTGATTGCTACACCAAGTAAACCAGATATCTTTAAAATATTTTTTCTTGCTAGTTAGAGGGTCATTGATGCTAAATTTCCTCTTAAAGTTTAACCAAAAAACTAGTTTATTCCCTTTCTAATTATGTAGATTACCCACTTTTATCCTCTTTGACATCAATCATATTAAAGTCCCCCAAAAAAATAGTAGGCTTTAGGAAACCTTGAGATTAACCAATCCCACAAACTAGGTATGTCCTTCTTATCATTAGGGGCATAAATATTGTAGATTCCAATGTTGTTATCATTATTTTTAAAGATAACCTACAATGATCTTTAGCATGGGGAAACAC
This sequence comes from Cupressus sempervirens, assembly GCA_028749045.1. Taxonomy (NCBI): domain Eukaryota; kingdom Viridiplantae; phylum Streptophyta; class Pinopsida; order Cupressales; family Cupressaceae; genus Cupressus; species Cupressus sempervirens. The sequence goes on along the minus strand of CM053784.1, from coordinate 676,338,186 downwards.
CATTAGAAGATATTTTGTATGTCCATTGAGGACCAACCATAATAGAAGTAGCCCCTTTGCCTCTAATATGATTGGAATAAAATCCAATAGATTTATCCCAAAGGAATAAAAAATGGTGTAGGCCTTAAACCCCACAACCTTAATCTCTTGTAGGTAGATGATATCTTTTAGTTTGAGTTTATTACACCATCTCCTCACCAAATAATTTATATCTAGCATCTCAAGGCCCCTTACATTTCAGTTATGGATGCCAATCATTTAGATTACAAATTTTTGGAGTTATTGTATAGTCTATTAAAGCAATATGGGATATATTTACCCAATTTCCTACTATCATTTGAGATAGATTGCCTCTCCACAAGCTTCCTCTCTTTTTTAAGACTTATTGATAACTTCAATGAAAAGAGGCTCATTGACAGACTCTATATCATTTTTCTCAATAACATATTTAAGGGTTCTAGTAAGGGCTTCATCACAGGTAAAAGGCCCATTAGAGACTCTCTTAACATACTCTTCTCTCTCTTTAATAGAGTTGAGAGAATTTTTTTGAGAATTCAACATAGGTGGGGGTAGGGGCTTAAAAACTACCATAGAGTTGCTTAGATCATTACTATATTTTAATTGGCAATTGGCTAGGGTCTTGGTGGTGCTCTCATCTATGGTAGGAATCACTTCAAATTCATCTTTGAACAAAGGATTGTTCAAACTTTAAAAAAAATCATTGTCAACTATTCCTTGGTTAGATCCATCCAAATTATTATTGCCAATATCATTTACAGAACAAATATTTTTATCAACATTACTATTATTTTTAGTATTATGGTTAGCATATTATTATTATTATCTTCCATATCAACATTCTTTAAATTAGCATTGAAATCAAATTTAGGGTCCTAAGAATTTTTTTGACAATGTTTTGGAGTCGGATAGTCCTGTTTAGTATGACCATTCATTTTACAATGAAAACAAGATCCTAACTTCCCTAAGAGAGAAATTTCCCACAAGAATTGTTCTTTATCTAAGACCATCAAGATAACCTCAAGGAATTTAATCTCAAGAGCTAGAGAAATTAAAATCCTCACATTAAGATGCGAGAGACTATGTTTAGATTATTAAACTAGTAGAACTAAACCCAAGGGTTGAATAATTTGTGGGATGAAAGGCCAAAATTATGGTTGTAAGTTTTTAATCTCAATCAAATGGGGAGAGGAATGAGCAACCACTTGCTCAACATTACCTTTTGCAAACCATTTAAAATACCTAAAAAGAGAATGACCCACATTCCAATGTCTTTTTTTCAAAATCATATCTTGCATACCATGGGATTTGAAAAAAACCACAAAGGGACCCTTTTGAATCATTCTGCAAAAACTTATTTGAATCCTTAGTTTACTTCCCCAAATATTAGCTATCCATTCATCAAAAAAATTATGAGAAGGAAGAAAATATTTATCAATGCAAACAAATAAAAAATCAATATCTCTCAACCAAGACTATTCTTTTCAAATAGCTTTACTCATGTTCTTATTAGGAGAAAGGGAGAGAGTTCTAGGTTCATAGGGAGGAGACTTATCAACTCCACCTTCATCAGCTCTATCTTTATCTAATGTGTCTCCACCTAGCCTATCTCTATCACCTGTAGGTCTTCTACTATATTTATTCCTACAAAAATATCCATTAAATGTAGCCGAGGAAGGGAACTCAAGCCGTGACTAGTCTGCCACCACAGACTTATAAGAGGCTTTGTCGCTAACTCTCTCTAGTTTTTTGTTTTCCTCATAATACCAAAATTCTCATCTGACTTTGGGGCTTTATCCACGTCCATTTCCTAATTTTTGAGGCCATCAATATCTTGCAAGGCCACACCCTGCACAAGAGAACTAGGTTGGGAGCTGAGAGAGCCTGACTCTAAAGACATAAAACCTAGGATAGACCCAGCAAACAATGTTAAGAAATGATGAGCCAAAATAAAAAGTAATAATGAACAACAATTATTTCATAGTAAGACACAAAATCAAGCCATAAAAAAAGGACACATAGGGTATATGCAGAGATCAAACAAAAAATCTACAAGTATGCTAGCATCCAAGGAAAGCATGTCACTATAGGTACTCATATGGTTACAAAGCCTAGTCATGTGTCTTTTTCCTAGCAAATGTCTTTTTATATCTTGGATTATAATGTTCCTGGTTTAAAATCATCTATATCTCACATGATACATGATATCTATCTAGCATCTTATGATGTTTTGAGTTGGTTATCCTATTATGATTTCTTGTTCTATCCTTCTATGGTATGACATTATTCTATAATATTTCTTGTTGGATATAGGATGTTTTCTATATAGCTATCATTTATTGCCCACATCTTTGTATCTCATGAGATATTATGGCATAATCTTGTCCTAGACTTTATTTCTTGTCTCATGCTTGGGGACAAGGTATTCTATACATTATTTCCTCTCTCTTTGTCTAAGGAATGACTTGACTTAGTACAACAGCATTTTTAATAATGTGACATTCATTTCTCATAAGGAATGGTGTCTTCATTATGAATCTCTCTTCTATACAAGAGGTGCATGTCATTGATAATCACCCTTTCTTTGCAAACCTATGTTCATAGTTAGTATTTACCCTTACAATATGCTTCAAATTTTTTCATCCTTCTTTCCAAGGACCACTATTTTACCTATACACAGAGGGCTGAATAGGTGTATTCTTGTTCTTCTTTCTCTCTGTCTTGAAGTCATATATTTTCTCACGACACTTCTCTTGAAGGTAGGTTTCTTTTACACAAGATCTCTCCCTTTGAAGGATTTCTTCTCATCAATAAAATTTCCTTTCATAATTTATCTATATACTTAACTTATAAGATTCAATGGTGTTTGCTAATTTTATCATATACATTATTGTTAAAGGATATCTCCTTGTTGATAGAAGTAGTTATCTTTGATTCTCTTCCTTGTGATCTGTATGGCTACATAGTCATCCTAAAGAGGGGTGAATACATATGTCCTCCTTGTATATGGTTAACAAACATAGGGTAGCAAATATGGATTCAAAGCATGGCTTGGAGTACTTTAGCCTTGTCATCTTGTATTATTTCTAGATCATCCTCAAATCTATGCATTGTTTCTTCATCTCTTTTCACACACAAACACATATGCTAAAACTCATATGAATGGGAAACACATGCACATTTTATAAATCATGTGTTGGTATTAGTGACATCTCTCCATCTTGAGTAAACACATCTTTTTGTCTTTTGTTTTTTTTTCTAAATCCCTAATGGATATTAGTGACATCCCCCCATCCTGAGAAAACTTATCTTTTTTTTGGCTAAATCCTCAATAGGTATTGATCTAAGGACAAGTCTTTCTCATTAACCATAACTTCTCCTAGGGTCTACTCTAGGCCTCTCCTCTATCCTTTTAGGATTCTTGCACTAACCCTGACTTAGGTGGATCACACTCCCAATCTCTTCCTCTTTCAACTTGTCCACAACAATGTGAAACTTCACATCAACCAATCACCATTCCTTACATGTTTTATTGGCTCATCTACACCAAACACCCACACATGCTCACAATCTACTCAACATGGAGAGAGAAGATTTTACCTAGGGTTTTGAGTCCATTCCATTCCTTATCCACCAAAAATCCACTAAAACCTCTATCAATTTCAAGAAATTTCTCCAAATTAGGCCTAGTAGGGCTACAAGGAATTAGGCCTCCAAACTCACCTTTTGGCACTAAACTTAGAAAAGGGTTTAATGAGGTGGTAAATTGACCTCATATCCTAATATTCTTTTGGAAGACCTTTGAGATTCACCTAGTCTCACTTCCCCAACTTGTCCATATAGTGGGATGCTAATTTTAAGCCTAAAATTAAGGGTTTTCAAGTTCGCTGACAAGATTCATAAAGTTTGATGAAATCCTTATCTAGGCATGTCACCAAGATGTCTCCTTTGGCATAGGACTTCTTCACTCTCATGTCCTTCTCTCCACCCACTTAGACTGAAGCATTGCACTAAATCCCATTAAATGCTATTTAATACTCTATGATCCCTAACCATGCTCAATTGGCTTGCCTAAGGCATCAGTGCAAAAATGGAAAAACTTGCTTTCTAGGGCCCAAGAACTTGCATGACTATATTACAAGGATTCTTCTCACATATTCTAAGATATTTTACCATTGCCACAGTGGAAAGGTGAGTTAAGACTCCATTTTCCCAAACTACTTGATTCAGGATAGCAACAGTGCACAAACCAAAATATTTTAAAAAGGAAATGAAATGGATTCAACAACCTATATAATCACACATGAAACTTATTAACAATAACTACCAACACATGAACAAGATACAATATGGAATTTAATCCATCCAATGCCCTCAAGAAGAAATAATCATATGTTGTGGTAAAAATAACATTGAAATATGCTTTCTCATTACACAAAATCCTTCTACTATGCCATCCAACCCTTGTTATAGGTTAAGGTAGGCCTTATGTAGCTCCATTACACATGATCCAACCATTTTGATGTGGTTACACAACCATCTAAGGTAGAGAAATCACATGGAACAAGGGAGATATCAATAGTAATACCATTGGTGAATTCAACAAACACACCATACAAGGACTAAACCAACAAACTGATAAATTATCATTCAATCATTAGGAAATAGCATCCTAGTCAGTATATAAAGACACAGTCAATAGTTGGAAATTATCAAGAGTTCCCAATTCATTGAATCAACAATATCATTAGTGAACCTTTCAAACCAAAAGAACATGGAGGAGTGAATAGTGATCTATATACACTGTTGGTGTTTGAAAATGTTACCTATTTCCAATTACCCTGATGAGAACAAGATGCATCTAGGGGCAGCTAACTCCCATTATCAACACATCCATTCAGACACCAGGCCAACTATAAGGCTATACTCCTTCTGCACTTCAGGCTCTGCAAAACCTAGGGGGGTGGACCTATAGATTCTTTATATGGTACCAGTTGTCAAAGCATACACTGAATCTAATGCAAAGCAGATAGAAACCCTTATTTCTCCTAATAACTTATGAAATAACGTATATCTGCAGTAGCTAGATGCAAAACAATGAAATTCATAAGCTGAGTGAGGGCATTCTGTTTAGAGCTCTTCAACATGAAAGGGAAATTCATTTGATTAAAGATGTTGATTCAACAAAACTTCAAAAATGCAACAGTATAACCAGTGATCCTATAACTGATCAGTGCCTACTCCATTGGGCAATTCCATGAATTCAAAACATACATCTGTGACATCAGGGCGTATCTCATATACCCAGACATCAGATCTATCCAACCACCTTGTGATTCAGACATCAGTGTTCATTTAGGTCTCATTCTCACAAAATATCCTTCTCAAACAACCAGTAACCTTGTTTAAACATATTGAGCATTTACTTGGCCCTTTGGTCCAACAGCAAAATACATCAAACATACAACCTGAAAGGGATGCAAATGGGTCTCAAATCTTTGTTCCAAAACCACATAAGACTTACAGATTGCTGAGACAGGAGACAAGAACCAAAACAAAACTAGTGAAATTGTTGCTCATATGTATTCCTTTCCTTGAAACTATACATTCAGATGCATAAAATTAAAACATGAAACAACCTAATATCTCAGAACTATCTATATTATCTCTACAATGCTGTTCACATGAGAGTTCTGCTGAAGAAAATGGTGTCACAGTCATGGAAACATGTCAAAATACTAGAACCAATGGTCTCACAGTGCAAAAACTGGAATCCCCAATGGTATCACAGCAATGAACTTTTTCTTCCCAAAAACTGGAACCCCTAAAAAGTGAAGAAAGAAAGAAAGATATAGCAAGAAATGAATTCCCGGATCTGATATGCAATTGCCAAGTGTCCACTTGAAATCCAATCCTCTATAACTGAAAAACCTCTTTCTTCCCTCTCTCTATCAACTGGCAGATCAAATCTTCATCATTATACCTCTCAAAGGCATCAAAATATTTGAAAAAGTAATGATGAAAAGATGCAACTGATTCTTGATGCATTCACGGTAAGAAGTGAAAAACTAGTTACAATGTTATTTCAAGAAGCCAAGGAAACAACCTCAAATTGATTTTCTTCACCTTAAGATTGCAACTAACCCCTAAAACCATCCTCTAACCAATCTTAATTATCACTGAAGAACTCAGCCTGTTCTGTCGCCAATGCCTTTGATTTCACAAATTGTCCTATAACTTGAACCAAGAAGCACCTGTGCAAAAACAAACTCCAGATTTGGAAAGTTCAGGTTCTCCCGGTTCCAACGGTATATTGGAGTGCCTAATTCGGTTTAAAATTTCCCCAGATATGGCCGTTTGAAAATTAGGCCTCTGTTTATGTCTCTATGACAATATTTCACAAATATATGAACTTTCAAAAGTTAAAACTATATCAGAAGTTCAAACTTTTTTTTTTTTTTAAAAAGTCCATGTCAGTTTCTTGGCAAAATAATTTTAAAATAAAAATTTTAAAATCATTTTATTTTTTCTAGCCTCTTTAATTTCGAGTCAACTCCAGGTTTGACCAATGCCACGTGTCACTTTCTGATTGGCTGTTGACTCTTGCCGGATTTCTGAGTTTTCCGGCGACCTCACTATGTCGCTAGCCGGATTTTTCAAGATTTTCCGGCAAGCGACATAGCGACCTGCCGGATTTTTGACTTTTCCGGCCGCCTATAAGCTGTTGATGTCATCATTTGGGCATGCATTTTCTTTCAAAATTTACTTCACTCCTTCTAGCTGACTGGGACCCACGTGCACCTACCTTGCCTTTTCAAAATGCTTTGTCTTGTTGACACTATATGTTTGGGTGCAAAAGCATATAAAGACTAAAAATACTTCCCACTTGCTCAATGTGGGATAATGTTCTTCAATGGTTCTTGCTCTTTGTGTTTGTTGTGATTGCTAAATGCATGAGTTTTCTTATTCCAAACATGAAACTCCATCTTGCTGGTCGTTTTTGCTATGAATCTACAGACTTTTCATTGTAATGGTCATTTCTTATGCACATGGTCATTTAAAATGCTGCTACTCCCTTCAAAAACGTGGCTGCACCTTTAGAAAAACCATGGGCTTGAAAAATGGGGGTTCTTTGCTTCCTTTTTTATGCACATATGGTCTTTTATTGATTGCTTGCTACAAAAACGTGAATCACATGCTACCTTGAGCTTTGTTTCACCAACAAATTTGTTCATTTCTCTAAAAAACGTGGATGCTTCTTCCTCTGTGGATGTTTGCTGCTGTCCTCTTTGTTTTCTCCAGACATGGAGCACATCTTCTATGTTGAAAACTACCTCTCAGCTGCAACTTTCAAATTGAGACTACAATGTGAGAGAGAGCAACCTTTATGCAATCTTTTCCTTAATTCAATGTGCAAACTCACAACAAAAAGCTTCATTGTGCTCGTGGATTTTAATTGATGTGGAAATTTCTTGATTAATACTATCTTTTGAAATTGCTGGCAAATCAGCATCATATTGTGATCCTCTAAACCTCTTTAATGGAACACTTTCCAAATTCTCTCTTTCTTGAATCTTCACATGCTCCTTGTATTTTGCTTTTAAGAAACGATTTCCACCATTTACTTTGTCATAAGATTGAATCATATGCATAATGATCATCAATTTATTATTTTAAGCTCACTTTTAATCAATTATACAAATTGTGAATTAGTTTCTGGAGGCCTGCCGGTTGTAATTAAAACTTGATCCAATCAAGTTACCAAGCCACAAAAATCGGCATGAGTGTTCAATCCTGCATACTCTATCACACTGCAAATTTTCAACCCATGATGGATTCCCAGTCAAGAGATTTTAATTGCCGAACATCCATACTTCAATTACTCTGCAGGCAAACAATGTTAAAAAACATAAACTGGGCTCGGGTTCGGCATTATAAACTGGGTTATTGATCACTTGGGGTTTTGAAAACTAGGATATAAGTTCTTTGCCATGAAGAGAATATAATTCCATGTTTTGGGCTCATGAAGAATCAAAGGGCACATTTGGCGAATTTCTGAAAATAGGTACTTGGAAATTTTAACTGGCAAATGTGTCAAAAAGTGATTTTTGGCAAATGTACGGACATAAGAAAGTATGCAAATGGATTCATCATGACTTAAGAACTGGCATAGTTCAAGGATTTCTAGGACACAACACAATGGTACAATCCATTTAGGCTAGCCAATCACACGATCAAAGTTATAACATGCCGAACAGGGGTACGGATCAATCTAGATACCGTAGCCGTAACAAAACAATGCACACTGGGTTTTTGATCATGTTAGCAAACTGATCAAATGGATTCGACATGATCTCAAAATTGGAACATATGAAGTGTCTTACCCCTAGAACACAATGCAAAAAGGATTTTTTCATTTGGGTCAACTGGGTCAAAGATATGATTGGTCGAACAGGGCTTCCCAGAATTGTGATCAACTAGTTAAATGCACAAAACAGTAAATGACCAACTTTGCGGGGTGCAAAACCTAGTCAAACGGATTCGAAAAGACTTGAAAATTGAAACATAGGTCATTTGTTATACACACTAAACATCCCCAAAGTGACTAGTCATGACACAGTCCTGGGTAAAAGATATTCAGATGCAAACTAGGCCTCTGATCGCTATTTGACACTTGGTAGAATTGCAAATTTTGACACTAGCTCAAAATGGGACTTCACAGGATGATTCGGGATGGCAAAATAACATTGTGGATCATATGCATATGTCAAATGAAAGGTGTTAAGCCACTCAAACACCATCTAGGCCTCAAGCTACCAACTGACCACATGCATAAAAGGCACTTTAGGACATGATTTTCCAAAATTTTCAAAATGTGACTAAAAATGAAGCATGCAATTTTTAGTCCCAACAGTGGCTCTGTCTGGGGATGCATGCCCCTTGCGGGCATGGCAAGGATTTAGATCTTTGGGAGAAGTAGACCACACACTTGAACAGCAAAACTCTCTCGAATAACTTTATTGAAAACAAGAAAACTACTCTTAACTATGTACAAGAGATGGCCCCAAGCCACCGAAAAGTTTCAGAACTCTTTACCTCTGTCATACACCTTATTTTCATTGACATTCTCCTGAGGAAAACTGAAACTCTCATTCTTCCTTGTCTTACCCAACACATCATTATTCACAATCAGCTCAATAGGCAAAACAAAACTATCATCATCTTCATAGTGCGAATAAAAATCAGATATACTTTCTTCATCTTGCCCACTATGAAAATATGAATCAGCGTGATCATAATAACTTACATCATACTGAAAATGAAACAGATCACTATTGATTGAGTCATGGATTCTTTCAACTGGAAACACAAAAGCTTGGTACTCTATTTCATTCAACGAGTTACATGGAGCAGATTGTAACGCACCTTGTGCTTCCATAAATGAAGAGTATGTGAAATCTAATCGTTGCCTACTTGCAACCATGTTACACTTTGAATCAGATTTATCCTCCTTTGTTGAAACCTCTTCACACTCAAAACATTGATTAGTGACCATATATGAAAATTCATTCTGAAAGTGTTGATCTAGACTATGCTGATCACTATCATTTTCTTCATCAAACTGAATGTCGGAATACACCTTGAACTCATCTTTACAAGACTTATTAGCACATGAAGAAAATCTATAATCTGATTGACAACCTTCACTATTTTCCTCCTCATCATATGAAAACTCAAAACTTATTGTAGCATAACCAGCATGGAAAGAATCTGAAACAGCATTAAACTTCCCTTCATTAACATAATCGGCATTCAACAAATCGTCATGTGCAAAGACATTTGAGGAACTGTCACCTACACCTCCAAAGTCTAACAAAGATTGTTCGGATTCTACCTCTTTTTTCACATCAAACTTTGGGGAATTGATTTGACTGAATGAAAAAGTATTATGAGAGAAAATATGAAGATCCTTAGAGATACTTACGTGCTTTTCAAACTCACAAGCCAACAATTTTGAGATTTCACTAGAGCTCAAAAAGACTTCCTCACAAATCTTCTCCTGGCTGTGATTGTCATCTGGATAACATGAAGAACTTACAACAGCAAGATCCTTAGTGTAACAATATGGAAAATCAACATTATTACAATATTCTTTCTTATCGTGGCAATCACTAGATCTACTGTTGTTACAACTTTCTTCAACTTCATATGTACTGTAACAAAATTTATCTTCTCTTTTATATCCATCTTTTTCATGCTGATTGCTATTACCTGATTCATTAACATTTGAATCCGCCTCTTCACAATCAGAAGATAGATTATCTTGCTCTACGGACTCATTGTATTCATTACTACCTTGGCCTTCAGCACACTCATTATCATCAAGAGACATAATATGAAATCTGTAATCATCATCTTCCATCTCCTGAATGAATCTTTCAATTTGTAAAAACTTTTGTAATCTTATAGGTGCTGGCCAATTGACTGAATCGGGTACTAGAACATCAAGGAAAATATTAGGTAGTGAAGATTCCTCGGGTCTACAATGAAAAGGCATCTTACTGATTACTGACTTAAGCCTTAAATAACATTGTTTGACACTTAGACCTTGAGTACTGCCTACCTCATTTCTTATAAGATTTACAATCCTTTTGTAAACCATTGTATTCAACATAGTAATGTTATTATTCACGATTTTCAAACTCTCAGAATTCGGGGAACTAATCTCAGATCTAAGATCTGACTCCATCATAAAACAAACTTTCTACCTCTTCTTTCTAGTGCTGAAAATCACTAAATAGAGGCAACTTCTTTAAACACTTGACTTCTATGAAAAGAAAATATGAAAACCAAAATACCTCCAGTGTTGATACTAAACTTGGATCTGCTGATTTGGCACAGGTGCAAGACTGAAAATCCTTTACACCACTGATCAAACTTTGTAGAGTCGCCACCTCTTTGCAAGAGGAATGAAATAACCACTGCTGTGATCTATTTTTATATTTCAATTATTTATAACAGTAGATTGCAACCAGCACTTAAAAACTTATCAAGAATTTGAAACTCCTTTTCAAGAAACTACCAAAAGCTTCAGATCTGCCCATACAACTGAAAGTCCTTCCAAATTTTGCAATGAAATCAACTAGGAACAAACTGGTACAGAGATTTGAGAGTCGCCACTCACACTTGGTGAGAAATAAAACATAATTTGTCACTTGACAAATCTGAACCAGACCTTCAATGTAGGAGAAACTTGCAGATCACTGACATCTTGAAAAGAAAATATACTTTATAAATGAATTCTTGACTCTGAAACTTTTTCTACAGTATTTGCAAAAACTGAACTGATTGAAGATAGACCTATGATAGTCATAGAACACAATTTTCATCCAGTTTCAACATACTGCTGATAATGAATAAAGCTTAACTGGGGAACATGAAACTTCAGCAAGGAAAAGGAACACATCTTGCTATTGATATGATATATCCAATCTATTTCACATCAAAGGCTCCTGTTCTTTCAACAAAATGGATTGCCATCTTATTTCCCCAGCAGAGTCGCCATTTTGTTGGTGTTTGAAAATGTTACCTATTTCCAATTACCCTGATGAGAACAAGATGCATCTAGGGGCAGCTAACTCCCATTATCAACACATCCATTCAGACACCAGGCCAACTATAAGGCTATACTCCTTCTGCACTTCAGGCTCTGCAAAACCTAGGGGGGTGGACCTATAGATTCTTTATATGGTACCAGTTGTCAAAGCATACACTGAATCTAATGCAAAGCAGATAGAAACCCTTATTTCTCCTAATAACTTATGAAATAACGTATATCTGCAGTAGCTAGATGCAAAACAATGAAATTCATAAGCTGAGTGAGGGCATTCTGTTTAGAGCTCTTCAACATGAAAGGGAAATTCATTTGATTAAAGATGTTGATTCAACAAAACTTCAAAAATGCAACAGTATAACCAGTGATCCTATAACTGATCAGTGCCTACTCCATTGGGCAATTCCATGAATTCAAAACATACATCTGTGACATCAGGGCGTATCTCATATACCCAGACATCAGATCTATCCAACCACCTTGTGATTCAGACATCAGTGTTCATTTAGGTCTCATTCTCACAAAATATCCTTCTCAAACAACCAGTAACCTTGTTTAAACATATTGAGCATTTACTTGGCCCTTTGGTCCAACAGCAAAATACATCAAACATACAACCTGAAAGGGATGCAAATGGGTCTCAAATCTTTGTTCCAAAACCACATAAGACTTACAGATTGCTGAGACAGGAGACAAGAACCAAAACAAAACTAGTGAAATTGTTGCTCATATGTATTCCTTTCCTTGAAACTATACATTCAGATGCATAAAATTAAAACATGAAACAACCTAATATCTCAGAACTATCTATATTATCTCTACAATGCTGTTCACATGAGAGTTCTGCTGAAGAAAATGGTGTCACAGTCATGGAAACATGTCAAAATACTAGAACCAATGGTCTCACAGTGCAAAAACTGGAATCCCCAATGGTATCACCGCAATGAACTTTTTCTTCCCAAAAACTGGAACCCCTAAAAAGTGAAGAAAGAAAGAAAGATATAGCAAGAAATGAATTCCCGGATCTGATATGCAATTGCCAGGTGTCCACTTGAAATCCAATCCTCTATAACTGAAAAACCTCTTTCTTCCCTCTCTCTATCAACTGGCAGATCAAATCTTCATCATTATACCTCTCAAAGGCATCAAAATATCTGAAAAAGTAATGATGAAAAGATGCAACTGATTCTTGATGCATTCACGGTAAGAAGTGAAAAACTAGTTACAATGTTATTTCAAGAAGCCAAGGAAACAACCTCAAATTGATTTTCTTCACCTTAAGATTGCAACTAACCCCTAAAACCATCCTCTAACCAATCTTAATTATCACTGAAGAACTCAGCCTGTTCTGTCGCCAATGCCTTTGATTTCACAAATTGTCCTATAACTTGAACCAAGAAGCACCTGTACAAAAACAAACTCCAGATTTGGAAAGTTCAGGTTCTCTCGGTTCCAACGGTATATTGGAGTGCCTAATTCGGTTTAAAATTTCCCCAGATATGGCCGTTTGAAAATTAGGCCTCTGTTTATGTCTCTATGACAATATTTCACAAATATATGAACTTTCAAAAGTTAAAACTATATCAGAAGTTCAAACTTTATTTTTTTTTTTAAAAGTCCATGTCAGTTTCTTGGCAAAATAATTTTAAAATAAAAATTTTAAAATCATTTTATTTTTTCTAGCCTCTTTAATTTCGGGTCAACTCCAGGTTTGACCAATGCCACGTGTCACTTTCTGATTGGCTGTTGACTCTTGCCGGATTCCTGAGTTTTTCGGCGACCTCGCTATGTCGCTAGCCGGATTTTTCAAGATTTTCCGGCAAGCGACATAGCGACCTGCCGGATTTTTGACTTTTTCGGCCGCCTATAAGCTGCTGACGTCATCATTTGGGCATGCATTTTCTTTCAAAATTTACTTCACTCCTTCTAGCTGACTGGGACCCACGTGCACCTACCTTGCCTTTTCAAAATGCTTTGTCTTGTTGACACTATATGTTTGGGTGCAAAAGCATATAAAGACTAAAAATACTTCCCACTTGCTCAATGTGGGATAATGTTCTTCAATGGTTCTTGCTCTTTGTGTTTGTTGTGATTGTTAAATGCATGAGTTTTCTTATTCCAAACATGAAACTCCATCTTGCTGGTCGTTTTTGCTATGAATCTACAGACTTTTCATTGTAATGGTCATTTCTTATGCACATGGTCATTTAAAATGCTGCTACTCCCTTCAAAAATGTGGTTGCACCTTTAGAAAAACCATGGGCTTGAAAAATGGGGGTTCTTTGCTTCCTTTTTTATGCACATATGGTCTTTTATTGATTGCTTGCTGCAAAAACGTGAATCACATGCTACCTTGAGCTTTGTTTCACCAACAAATTTGTTCATTTCTCTAAAAAACGTGGATGCTTCTTCCTCTGTGGATGTTTGTTGCTGTCCTCTTTGTTTTCTCCAGACATGGAGCACATCTTCTATGTTGAAAACTACCTCTCAGCTGCAACTTTCAAATTGAGACTACAATGTGGGAGAGAGCAACCTTTATGCAATCTTTTCCTTAATTCAATGTGCAAACTCACAACAAAAAGCTTCATTGTGCTCGTGGATTTTAATTGATGTGGAAATTTCTTGATTAATACTATCTTTTGAAATTGCCGGCAAATCAGCATCATATTGTGATCCTCTAAACCTCTTTAATGGAACACTTTCCAAATTCTCTCTTTTTTGAATCTTCACATGCTCCTTGTATTTTGCTTTTAAGAAACCATTTCCACCATTTACTTTGTCATAAGATTGAATCATATGCATAATGATCATCAATTCATTATTTTAAACTCACTTTTAATCAATTATACAAATTGTGAATTAGTGTCTGGAGGTTGTAATTAAAACTTGATCCAATCAAGTTACCAAGCCACGAAAATCGGCATGAGTGTTCAATCCTGCATACTCTATCACACTGCAAATTTTCAACCCATGATGGATTCCCAGTCAAGAGATTTTAATTGCCGAACATCCATACTTCAATTACTCTGCAGGCAAACAATGTTAAAAAACATAAACTGGGCTCGGGTTCGGCATTATAAACTGGGTTATTGATCACTTGGGGTTTTGAAAACTAGGATATAAGTTCTTTGCCATGAAGAGAATATAATTCCATGTTTTGGGCTCATGAAGAATCACAGGGCACATTTGGCGAATTTCTGAAAACAGGCACTTGGAAATTTTAACTGGCAAATGTGTCAAAAAGTGATTTTTGGCAAATGTACGGACATAAAAAAGTATGCAAATGGATTCATCATGACTTAAGAACTGGCATAGTTCAAGAATTTTTAGGACACAACACAATGGTACAATCCATTTAGGCTAGCCAATCACACGATCAAAGTTATAACATGCCGAATAGGGGTACGGATCAATCTGGATACCGTAGCCGTAACAAAACAATGCAAACTGGGTTTTTGATCATGTTAGCAAACTGATCAAATGGATTCAACATGATCTCAAAATTGGAACATATGAAGTGTCTTACCCCTAGAACACAATGCAAAAAGGATTTTTTCATTTGGGTCAACTGGGTCAAAGATATGATTGGTCGAACAGGGCTTCCCAGAATTGTGATCAACTAGTTAAATGCACAAAACAGTAAATGACCAACTTTGCGGGGTGCAAAACCTAGTCAAACGGATTCGAAAAGACTTGAAAATTGAAACATAGGTTCTTTGTTATACACACTAAACATCCCCAAAGTGACTAGTCATGACACAGTTCTGGGTAAAAGATATTCAGATGCAAACTAGGCCTCTGATCGCTATTTGACACTTGGTAGAATTGCAAATTTTGACACTAGCTCAAAATGGGACTTCACAGAATGATTCGGGATGGCAAAATAACATTGTGAATCATATGCATATGTCAAATGAAAGGTGTTAAGCCACTCAAACACCATCTAGGCCTCAAGCTACCAACGGACCACATGCATAAAAGGCACTTTAGGACATGATTTTCCAAAATTTTCAAAATGTGACTAAAAATGAAGCATGCAATTTTTAGTCCCAACATACACAATAATTAAACTGAATAGGGAGCGAATAGTGATCTATATAAACAATTATTAAACTGGATATACACCAAACAGAGTTTCCAAACTCATCATGCTAAGTCTTTCTAATGTTGCCAAAAAAACTAAACAAGAGAAAGGCAATTATAGATGATTCTAAAAAAATCAAGTATTTCTGAGAATAAATAAGGATAAGAATGGAATTCAGGGGGAAAAAAATCCTAAATTGTGTTCATAACTAGAAAATTAAAGTTCGGGAAAATGTTGACAATTTTCTAGGAAAAATTAACATTTCATATAAGCCTATTGGCTTAATAAAACATAATATTGTAAAAAGTACTAGTCTTCTAAAGTTTAATCACTAAATAGATTTTGGTGTGCCTATAGTTCTCCTACGACATGAACTAAAAATAGCACTTGCATGTGAAGGACCAAGGGGTAGCCGATAGAGAGAAAAGGTGAAAGTTAAGATGATTGTTCACATTTTTCCCCAAGCATGTAACATAATATGAAAAAAAACATAAAAGAGGAAAAAAAGTTAAACATAGTTAATAGTAAATGGTTGGGTCACAAGTGAAATTTTTGTAGACATGTTATGAATTTTTTGAAAACATTTTAAGAAAAAAAAATCTAATATAGCCAACAATTGACATAGTGTTTGTTCACATTTCCTAGATCTAACAATTGAAGACACCTATTGGACAAAAAAGGAAGCATATTTATTCTATAACTTAAAATCTTTCATTATGTTTGTTGTTTGCAAGAAAGGAACAATGAAAAGAAAGAATGGGTTAGAAAAAAAAAAAATCATGTAATAACCATTCAACCCCAAAATGAAAATTGTGAACATTCCAAAAGTCTTTCATAGTAGCCTCCTCCTAATCTAAATAATATGGCACATTGTTCTAAATCAAGTGGATGTGACTCTTTATTTCATAGCTGAAATATTACATGCTAATTGTTCTCCTAATATCATTACATTCACTACCCTAAACAATGGTCTTTGCATAGTGGGGAGAGTGGATGAATTTGTGCAATTGGTAACTATAATGAGACATGCTAATAATTATCTACAAGATGTTACTTAAACTAAGTTGATTGAGGGTCTCTACAAGTTAGGTAGAATGAATGAATCTCTAAGATTTGTTGCTAATAAGGGGTAAGTTAAATGTTCTCTAGATACTATCTCGTATAATGACCTTATCCATTATTGATGGCGTCTACAAAGTGGATCAAGTAAAAAAAATCATTGCACCTATCAAATAGAGCAAAGTAGATATTATGGAAGGATTTTCATACATCAAATTGTCATTGGTTTCTATTTGCAAACAAAGCAATTTGTAGATTGATAGGCAATTTTTTAGACTACCGAGAATGGGTATAGTCACAAATGAGTATCATGATAAAACTAATGCCCAAGCATGACTGATTCTTTTATGAAAAGTAAATCCAAACAAATAAACTAAATCTCACCCCTTCATTATGCATGCAGACATATTAAATGCCAAAAAAAAAATTATCATAACGGCAATGATCAAGAGTAGATGCAACTATTTTTTGTCTTTTAGTAAAATAAATTGATATTTTAAATATCTCAAATCTAAAACTCTGTAATGGTTTGCATAGATATAATGAAGGATAAATGCATTTGAATACATCGTTCAAGATTTAAGGACTACCAATTTTTGTTTTGTCGTTTCAAGTAAAAAATTGTTCTTATGGGTGGGTTTGAAATTCTCCTTATGTTAAAAAGTATATTACTAGATCATTCTTTTTTTTGGATTGAAACTTGGTTGCCACTTTTTGGAAAGAGCTCAAACTAACCTAAAATCCTTGAACCATTGCTAAGAATCTTGATACAATTTCCCATGGACCAAAAAACTAAGAGAATATTCTATTTAGTTACAAATATCCATAGGCCTTCCTTTTTCTTAAAGCTTATTCTCTAAAGTTGTCAATGTTTGGCTTGACTCCATAAAACTTCCAAACAAGGGAAGACTCAAATCTTAAGCGAACCTCTAGTAAGCCTTAGAGGGACTTTACACACTTTCAATAGGTTCAATGTGCTATTTTGAAGATAACAATGACCCCAATGAAAGATGACATCCAAGAAACCAACTTCTCACTCAAACTCATACCCACCTTTGACCACAAGACTAGAAAAAGCCAAAACTACCCTATCTCCACTTGAACACAATCAATCCACAACAATGACAAACACTTCAATGAAGAGCACACAAGGATGAGAAACCATCTTCTCAATCCCTACAATTGATATCCATGAAATATTTGATATTAATATGGATAATATTCTAAATAACTTGAATTTTATATACCAGCAATGAATGTATTGAGGGATTTGATGCTAGGTTGAAAACTTTATGGACCGTAATGTTGTTGAAATCAATCACCTTACTATTCCCCTCACCCAATAGAAGCATGATAACACATTAGAAGAACGATGATGCTCAACATAAATATTGTAGTTTATCCTCTCTGTGTATAAGGACTAACCCTGCAAAATGTTCTAAGATTATGTATAAAATCTTCCCTCCTATATTCTAATGTGATGTTTTCACAAGTTGCAAACCTTTGATCACATGACATGCGTGGCCTCCAATGAAGCTTATCATGCACCCTACATTAAATTTTGCCTCACTCCCCAAAAGGTGATTTACTTCTTAGTGACTTAAATTATTGGGAAATGAGTCACAACCCCACATAAATGAATACAACTTCACTATCATGAGCCAAACTACTACGTGATAAATGTATTTAAACAATAAAATAATGAAATTGAAGCTTTAAAATTGGACAATCCACCAAACACATTACTATACTCTTTGATAAGATTTCCACTTTGTTTAATCAATTTCTGAAACTCTACAAGTTGGATTAATTTCCAACTAACAATAAATCACATTTTATATGAATCCAAAATCACATATAAGTTCGTGTGGTGCATTTTTTTAAACACAAGAAGATGAGCAAAGGAAGTAATCTTTCTGGAACTCTCATGTGAGTAAGACGACTCCTTCCTTATCATGCTAAACTAAAACTTCATATAGAAGTTCTAAAAAATTATAAAGATTTAGTGAAGTCATATCATGTTCTGTATTTATTCATGTATACAACATATAGTAAAAAAGTTTGTTGTTTTCAATGACCATTTTTTATTCATTCAACTTGTTGCATAACATTACATTCACTCAAATAAAATTGTGTTATAAATGAGAGTAAAAAACCAATCAAAACATATTGTATCAGATTTGTTTCAGATGCTTTAAACACATTTGTCACCATGTTTCTACAGCCACAACAGATTTGGGCTAACAAAGTGATGAGGAGATTGTATTACAAACTACTAAAAATTCATTAAGACTGTGTAATGGTTATTTCCATCCAAATCAACCATTATACAATTAAATTCATATTGTGTGAGCTTTAAGCCACATTATTTTCTCGGTGACAGGAGGCCAACGCCCAAGGCATCTTGTACCAAACCAAATATCACTGAAAAATATTTGTGGGGAGATTTATGATATCATGCACACCCCTGGTGCTCTACCAAATGCTACTACGAAAATTTCATTTATATCTTTGTCCTCCTCTCCTACTTGTCTGTGGACAGCTTTTCCAACGGTGCTTGCATGTTTCCAAAATAATTTTCACAAGAATGGAATAGTAATGGCAAAAATAGATGGTAATTGTAGCATCTACTTGAGAGTGAAAATACTTCATGAGGGGGCAATATGGCGAGTAAGAGCATCCCCACACAAATATTGTACACATACACCTCAACAATGTCATTGCTTGTATTCACTGCATTGAGATTTCAGCATGTTATCAATAATTTCATCCTTTGCTTCTCACAGGGAGATGGGAAACTCAGAGGTGTCTCACACTCGGATTCATCACCAATTTTATTCTAAAATATAGACTTGGATACTTATATTTTAAAAAATATAAGTGAAACAAGGGAAAATATATATTTTTCAAAGGATTAAATATTTCTTAAAATAAAAATTCATATCTATTTACTTAGATAGATTTTCAAAATATAGTTATGTTAGATTAAATTAAATTATAAGTATATTATTATTATTATTAAATATATGGAACAATTTTGTCAAAATTACAAGAAAATCTCTCCTCTCATTTGGCTTTTTTTTCATGGACTAAGGGCAGGTCCTTATGTGACTGCTAAGCTTATTGTATTTGCCGTAGGCTCATACTATTGTAATCAGTTCAACATATCTAGTGATTAATTTTTTGCATCTCGACCAATTAGATCTAATTATTTTTCCTTCTAATTTTAAGTTTTGATTTTTGGATTGTTTATATATGAGTTTTTTAACATCTAAATTTCTTTAAGATATTTTACTTGAACTTGATTGGCTCTTATATTTGTGTCTTATAAGAGCGATTTTTTCTGGAAGCACTACCCAAAATTTTAGCATTCACTTAAAAGAATAAAATTGTATGGAAATAAATAGTTTTGAGTTTGTAAATATTAATTTTATCACCAGTCATTCTACTATTTGATTATATTAAATTTTAAATACTTTAATTTGTGAAAGATGGCAATTAACTAATGTATATATTAAAATATAGTATTTGTGAAAGAGGGTATAATAATAAATGAAAAGGTAAAAATATAATATAAATAATTATATCTTTCTTCAAATACTTTGTTATTAGACTAAAATCTAGTACAATTATTTTATGATTATCTAGGGCCAAAATCTCTACATCTAAATACTATTTATTTTATGAATGTTTATTTATCTATAGTTAAAAAATATATTAATGTATTAATATATCAATATGCTAAAATACAATTAAGTAGTTATAATAGTATCATTGCATTTATGTGAAATTTAGATTTTTTATATTAAAGTTTTATCTAAAATATATATCAAATATTAATCAATTAGTAATAACATTATATTATCAATTTTTTACTTCATTATTCTAATTAATTAAAACTATTATAATCTAAGGCAAATACAAACCACTATGTGGCACTTGTTTTAGCTAGCAGTCACTGCTCAACATTTTTAGGAATATTTTGTGGAGCTGATGGTCCCATGTTTGTTGATTTTTGCCACTTCTTAGCAACCATCCAAAATAGAAAGTTTAAATGAAATTTAAATAAGAAATATTATAGATAAATAGTTTGATGAAAAATGGGAGGTGCTAAAGGAGAGGGAAAATGTTTTGTGGAGCCACATGTCACATTTCTCAACAAGCAGCTGCTGCTTATTTCAATCCTCCACTATTTTCAATGCTTAGGCAAGGGTCCTATGGGAGAGGCTTGGGCTCTACTTTTGTGGAGCGGGTGGCCCCGTGATAAATTTTTAAGGGGGGCTACAGGTTTAGTTGGAATCTATTCCTATAAAATAGGAGTTCTAACTTTTTAGTCCCTTCAATTTGAGCAAGTGAAAATAGTTGGGGCTGGAAATAGCCCCACCAACTTAGGGAAAAAATCTACCACTTGTCAAAATTTACTATTCATTTTCCCATCAAAATGATATAATCCTACCAAAGAAATTTGTGAAGAAATTAAATTTTTATTTTTTAAGTTGATTCACATATAAAATTCATGGAACCACTTCATTTAGATATTCTTAAAAATTCTCACCAATATCTACTCTATTTTTAAGGAAGTGGGTGCCCGTGAGACTCCAACCTTACAGCATGTTTTCATGGTGTTGCTAGACTTATCTTGGCCAGCAACAACTGCTCAATATTTTTAGGAGTAACATTTGGAGCTTATGACCCTATGAAAACAAAATTTGTTGCTTATTTTTAAGTATTTCTTAAATATATTTTTTGAATTAAAAATTAATATTAGTTGTGATAAATAAAATATAGATGCAAAATGTTAGGCCAATGAAAAACAAGGTAACTCTTTTTTATGAATACACTTCTAGCTTTTTTCAATAGGGAGATTCTATTTTAAGCCTCCCATTTTCTCCCATAGCTTAGGCAGGGGTCCCATGGGAGGGGCTTGGGCTCTATTTTTATTTGGAGCGGGTGGCCCCATGATAATTTTTAGCTTAGGGAAGAAATCTACCACTTGTCAAAACCTACTATTCATTTTCCCACCAAAACATATAATCCCATGAAAGAAATTTACGAAGAGATTAAATTTTTTAATGGGACCCCAAATTTTCTATTCCCAAACAATAGTTACGTAGGAAAAGATTTTTATTTTTTCCTTTATGGAGTTTTAAAATTTGCATGGAATTCTTTAGCTGTTTAAATTTAAGCAGAAATGACACTTGAGCAGTACCATGGGAATATAGGTTAATTTATAGCTCCACAAAAATAGGAATATATTGCAAATTATCTTTTTCCCACAATTGAAAAATGGCATGGGAAGGCTGCTTAAATTCAAGTACAAATTGCACTTAAACAGCAGCCTGGAGAGATGGGGTAAATCTATATCTATAAGGATAGGAAAACCAGGTACTGTTCAAAGTCGTGTTCTATTCATGATTGCATTTGTTCCCACCTCCATTGTGCTAAATTTTGGTTCTTTATCCTATGATTTAGAGAATGAAGGAAGGATTTAAAATGTGTTTTGTAAATCATTTGCCTCACTTTTTCATAATTTGAATCCATTGGCACCTCCTCTAGCTGGATGTTTTCAAAATTGCTGAGATTGATAACTCGTATCTCACCTATTAGTATTTTTTTCAATGCCTAGAAATAAATGCATGAATTTATAGATTCCAAACGTAGAAATCTCAGAAGAACAAGCAACAATCAATGGCATGTGAACAATGCATGCTCAAATATTTGTGTATGCATTTATCTTTGATTTTGTTGTCTGACGGAGCTTCATTTTACAAGGTCATGACAGGGAACATCTCCTCTCAATTGGTGAGTGAAAATCTTGTATCAGTGGCTTCCTTATTTACACTTTCAATCAATAATTCTCCAACCATTATATAAACTCCTCTAGGTTTTCAAATCTCAGAGATACGGAAAACATTTTGTTAAAATTATGGTTGCATATATGTTTGTAAGGTGTAGTTACTGTTATCAGATCGGGAAATTCCTCTGGCAGGCTGCTTAATCTTTTCAGAGTTTAAAATTTGATTGTATCTCACTGGCATTAGTTACTTAACACAATCATGAAGATGTTTACAAAGAAACGGGAAAATATTTGAGGAATTAGTGATTTTTTTTTAATTTAGCAAAGAAGATTTGCTTTTGAGTAGTTCGATTACACTAAATGTGCAGTCTAGTCGTCTGTTAAGAACTCAATTCAAAATTCAATTTAGCAGATATAGGAAATTCAAAGTTTACAAAGAAAAATGAAATTGTTTGAGGACGAGAGGTCTCCTGTAGAAGAATTAGTGATGTTTGTTATTTTTATTTTTGTATAAAGAAGTATCTTCTTTAGAATTGAACTAAATTTCACATCACTGGTTGCAGGAAATCCCTGCCGAGTTCGAATGCAGAATAAATTTTAGGGCTTTTAAAAATGTGATTCTTACAGGGCCAAGTTGTCACTTGTGGCATGTAAAGCTTTGCAGTACTAGTGTTCTACATCTTTTAGACACAGATGGAAAGGATTTGTTACTAAAATTTGTATAAAAGCAAAAGACATACTTGTTTTAAGACATGCCAGGGATAAATATTTCGCTGTGCATGTATTTGGTGCAATTCAGTGGGAACACAAACGGAATGATAGAATCTGTGATCCTAAAGAAGAAATCATCTCAGGATTTCGCAGTCAAAAGAGTTAGAAAATAAAGGAAATTGTTGCAGAAGATTCTTCCACTTCCACGTTGGACGCAGCTCCAAATGTTGGATCTTTAGGTTAAAAAGTTCAAAGATACGAGCGTAAATCTCAAAACTGAAAGATGTTAGGGTTTTTTCCCATTTTGTTTTTCTCTCAAAGCTCATTGATGAGGGATAATTCAGGCAAGAGCAATGATTTCAAAACTGAGTTGCTAGGGTTTTTTTGTTTAATTTTGATATTTCCTTCAAAGTTCATTTACGAGGGATGATTTAGAGTAGAACAATGATCTCAAAATTGAAATATGTTAAGAGTTTTACTTCCATTTTTTTTCCTAAACATGAAAATATTGTATCTACTCCATTCAAACAAAGGCTTTTGCAGTTCCCAATCCTATGAAAAATACATAACCAGTATTTTCAATAACCTTAACCCAAAGTGCAACATCTGCACCTTTTGTTCATGTAAGTAATTTTTTCCCTATCATTTTAATGGAGGCTACTACACTTTAGAATAAAATCATCTCATTGTTTATGTTCTAGATGTTGAAATTGTCAGTTTCCCTTTGAGCCAACCACCCACCTACCCATTAGGAGCATTAAACTCGGTAGGTGAGTTTGATTTTCAAAATGAGAGGGAAAGTTTTTGAGACAAGACAAAAGGGAAGAATTTCCATTCATTCTATACGTGTACAGAGACTAGTTGAAGACAGCAAACCTTTTAGAGAGCAGAAGGAAGGTTCAAGAAGTTTGGATGAAGATCAAAAGTTGCAGCAGCACGGCTCTTGATCTCCTTGTTCTTTGTATGTTCATTTTTCTCTATCTTGTTGAAGCAATGATTTCTCCAGGCATTACTTTATAAAGCCATCTAATGTTGTAAGTTTATATTACAAATAGAAGTTGTAGGTTAAAGTATTTTTATTCTAGTTGAAATCATATGCTCCCAAATTTGTAATGGTTGAATCAATTTTTTGAATAGAAAGCAAGCAAGCAGACATATTAGTTAATCTAGGCACTGCCCCCAAACCCCCATAGTTAAATTTGGGGGAAAACCACACCAATTAAAGTGGAAAAAATTAACCTTTGAGTCTAATTAGGCTCCACATCACAACAATTTCTCACTTGAACACTGATCAGACTCCACAACAATAACCTCCCACTTGGAGACTAATTATAGCACTACTAAACCTGTATCTCCCACTGTAATGCAAACCACCCCGAGCTTTGATTTTCTTTTATTTTGCTCGGTCTAGAAAACCAACCAAAACTTAAGAGGAATTTTGCTTCTCCCTTGTCACTGGCTTTGTAAACATATTTATTAGATTATCATATATATGTATCCCTTTTATCTTTAACCATCCATCATCCAAAACTGACTAAATAAAATGGCACCGCAACAATATGTGCTTTGTCTTTGAATGTAGAGTAGAATTCTTTGCAAGATGAATGACAATATGGCTATTTGTAAATAAATAATTGTCCATCTATGTGTACCCCAACTCTTTCATGAAGAATTGAAGTCATTTCATCTCCTTAGTTGCCTCTATAGTAGCAACATACCCTACATCTGTAGTGGATAAAGCATTGACTTTATGTAACTGAGAAATCGAACTTATTGTTGTCCCACCAACAATGAATACATATCATGTAGTACTATGCCTGACATCTAGATCTCCTGCCAAATTTAAGTTGACATAGCCTTATAAATCAATAGTAGAGCCCCCAAATGTAAATATTTATTGCGAATATCTAAGAATCTATTTGACTACACTCTAGTACTCAATTCGAGGATGACTCATATACCTACTAATAATTCCCACTGCATGTGCAATATTTGGCCTTGTACATACCATTATATACATTAAGATTCCTACAGATGGAGCATAAAGTGCATTGGACATCTTATCCTCTTCTTCTTGTGTCTTTGGACACATCTCCTTAGTCAATTTCAAATGACTAGGCAAAGATGTGTTGACAACCTTAGCATTCTTCACAAAGAAACATTGCAACACCTTCTCAATATAATTAGCTTGAGATAATGTCATTTTTTTGTTCTTCCTATATCTGCAAATTTTCATACCAAGGATTTGTTTTTTTGTCCCCAAACCCTTCATAGAAAATGAATGTGCTAACTATTTTTTTAACCCTTAATGTGATCCATGTTAGACCAAGATCAATCATATCATCAACATATAAACATAAAATAATGTAGTGGTCATCATTCAACCTCTTAAATTAAACACAATAATCTAAATGACACCTAGTGTATCCATGCTCATGCATACAATTTTCAAATTTAAGATACCATTGCTGAGGTGCTTCCTTCAAGCCATATAAACTTTTCTTTAATCTACACACTAGATTCTCATTACCTTTGACCTCAAATCATTGTGGCTGTGTCATATATATTTCTTCATCCAAGTCACCATGAAGAAAAGTTGGCTTAACATCAAGCTACTCCAAATGCCAATCTTCAGTAGCCACAATACTTAAAATAGTGGGAATAGAAGTCATTTTAACAATAGGAGAAAATATTCCATCAAAATCAATGCATTTTTTTCAATGCAAGTCCTTTTACAACTAATTTGGCTTTTGATCTTTTCTTACTTCCATCCTCTTCTTTCCACCTATAAACCCATTTATTTTGTAAAGCCTTTTTACCTATAGGTAACTTACATTATCCCAAGTCTAATTTTTCATCAAGGAGTCCATTCTTCTATCATTTTAGACTTCTACTGAATCTTTGTATGAACTTGCACAGCTTCATCATAACATTCAAGTTCATGAGCATCTATTAATAAAATAGAATACAAAGAGGAAGAAAATCTTTCTCAAAGTCTACTTAACCTTATTGACCGTCTAACATTCACTAGGGTGTGTGGTATTTATTGTTGTGGAGTGTGACAGATTGTTGGAACATCATCCTTTTGAGTATCATCCAGCATTACATAGTCATTTTCTTTCTTCTCATACTTCTTGAACAGATCTTTGTACAACACTTTCTGACTAGCTATGACATCTTTGTTTCTTACAATTTTATGGTTTTTAAAATTCCATAGTCTACAACCAAATTCATCAATGTCATATCCAACAAATATACATTTTTTTAAATTAGCTTTCAACTTGGTTCTATTTTCATAATCTACATTGCAAATGCTTTATAACCAAAGGTTTTGAGAAAAAATAACTCACCTTCTTATCAATTCATGATTCCTCTAGAATACCACAACCCAAAGGAGTAAAAGGGCCTCTATTGATCAAATATACAGCAGTAGGTACAACCTTTGCCCACATGTTTAAGGGCAGCCTAACATGCAACCACATAGTCCTTGCATGCTCCATTATTGTCTTGTTCATGCGTTCAGCCACTCAATTTTCTTAAGGGCTCCTTGGAACAGTTTTATGCCTATGAATAACATTAGTTGAACAACAATATCCAAATTCATTGTTCTAATATTCACCACCATTATCAAATCTGAGATGTTTTAGTCATTTACCAGTCTTATTTTCAACCTAGTTTTTCCATTTCTTAATGTTAAGTTTCTAGTTGCAGTCAAATTGATTCAATCATGAGATACATTGTTGATGGTAAAAAATTATTATTATTATTATTATTATTATTATTATTATATATATATGGTTATTTATATAATCAATATATTAATTAATGATGATTAACTATAGAGAAATGTCTCTTCATCAGACATGTCTCCTCGAATATTTGTGAGTCTCCAAATTTGCATTTGGAAGATATCAATTACAATGATCATGTTAGTACATCTGCAGAAAATGATCCATATTACTCTAACATGGCATCATAGCCAACTGTAAATGTAAGAAATTTCTACCTAATATACATGGGAAGTTTCTTAGCTATTGAATGAAGATAATGGATGGAGACAATGAACGTGAAAGTTAGAAACATGTCAACAAGGGAAGTCTCATAAGAATCTGGAACAAAAAAATGCTTATGAATGAAGCATCTCATTCAAAAGTCACCAAACTAATAAATTCAAATTCATGAACTGTCAACAAATATATGAGGGACATCTAGAATTCAAGGAATGGAGTCATATGAAAGCATTACATATATGATGACCTCATCATTTGAATCAAATAAACTCGACGCCTAGTTGGTATGCATTGACTATTTCCCTTCATGAGGGGCCCTTCAAATATGTTGTAGAATTCTACTTTGTATCTCCTAAATATAGATATGTTTAGTATAGCTATGGTTGTTTATAAAATACTTGCACGGAATGGAAAGCAGTAATAAGTAGGAATTAAAAGTTGTTTGAAGATCTACATGGCTCAAGGATTGATCTAGTGTATTAGTGATGTCTAATCTACAGCAACAATGTGACTATATGAGTCTTATATTTTAAAATGTGAATGAAGATAACAATACTTTCTCATTTTGATGTAAGGAAAAAACATATAATTACTAAGCCAAATAGAAATAACAACATTGATCATAGTGAAGGCAAATGGATTTCCCTTTGTAATTGATAGTAGTTGATTACATATATCACGTGGAAAGATGTGAATTGGCAGCATATTGAAGGGACATGAGTCAAATAAGAAAGGAAGTCATCTCACAAAAATTGTTGTCATTGGGAGGGTAGAGCAGGAGTTTAAAGATCTCTTATACAACAACAAATATTTAAATAATATAATTGTCATTGAATCATGTGGACCCCCTATACTGGGTAAGCAAAAAGAAGTTAAAAGAAGGAAACCCCTACCATTTGTTGGTGGTCACGTAGAAGCGTGGGCCTGAATATTGTGTATGGCATGAGGGCAAAAGGACTCAAGCACTGACTAAATAAAGTAACCCACGTAGGTGCTTTGTCAAGTCCCGATAAAATAGAGAAATTCAAACTAGGTAAGAAAATACCATTTGTTCAAATAAAACAAAAGGGAGACATAAAGGTAAGTTGGTAATATATTATGTTCCTTTGATATTTATATGTTCAAATTCCCTTGAACTATCAATATGTTAATATATATATGATAGGAATATAAATATGGAAAATATAAGTATATTTGATATTAAAATAAAGGAAATAATATGTTGAAAACATAGATTAAAGTATATGGAATATATGCATATATTTAAATTAAATATTTATCTATATTAAGATAATGGGGACCATTATATAATTGGGTATTATAGAATGATCTACATTTTATTGGAAAGATCTTATTTTAAGTATTATATTAATCTCTCTTTTTATTTACTTTTATATATGTACTATAAGAGCTAAATATCTTGATCTTTTCCTCCAAGCATGTTATTGCAAGAAAAAGAGAAAGATTTAGAGGGAGGCTCACATTTGAGGCAACCTTGAAAGAGAGGGAGCATATAGGGATATGATTCAATCAACCTTTGGTGATCTTGATCATATTAATTCAAAGGGAGTAAACCACATTGTGATGGATTCACCAATGATATAAATTTGGAATACACAGATTGCAAGATGTGCATAATATAGGTTTAATCAAAAGATCAAATAAATACCTTTGCATGAACAAAGGAAATTTGAGATGTTGTTGTGAGAAGTTTATGAAGCTTTTAAGAGTTCATTTGAACCATCTACGAGTCTCTCTTTAATGAATGAAACTCCATGCATGAGTTGTAGATTCGCTCATGTGGCACAATCATACTCAATCAAGATATTGGCATATCGTGGCTAAGTTTAAGAAAATGGAAGGACATGTTTGCTTCTACTGTTAAGCTTAATGAATGTTTGGACCTTCAATGGATGAAAAGAGAAAGCTGGAACTTAGAAAGAAGTTGTCATATTTGATATGATGCAAAAGTGTTGAACGATATAAGAGTAGGAATTCTACATTGTGAGGGGAATGATAACCAATGTTTCATTCCCACTTGAACCATCTTTAGAAAGGAGATGTTCCATGACCCTCATGGGCAGATAAATACTCGTATCTTTTACATTTATCTATTCATTTCTTTATAATCATATGCATACTATAAGAGTTATTTGTCTTGATTTTTTCCTTTATGTCTAAGGATGTTCTTGCAGGAAAAGAAGGTTGGTACTTTACACATGCTACCAAATATTGTGCAAACTCAATCTTATGATAGTAGCTTCAAAGATGTTGATGATCAAGATGAATAAAATGAGGCTCTTGAAACAAATATTTTTGATGATTGAGATTATGAGATCCTTCTACATTAAGAGAAAGTATGACACTTCTTCTAAGGCAACACAGGAGCTTAGAATATTGATACTCAAAGGGAATCTAGATATACATGTGTGGGATTGCATGATTTGATGGGCCTACTCCTATGTATATCATGAGGAGGTAATGACTTATCACCAGAAAGTCGAAAGATTGATATCAAATTTAGAGAGAATTTGAAAGGCATCATTTGGCAAAGAGAGCTTCCTAGGATCATTATTCAGAGGAACATTTTTAAGGTGCAATCCTTTGTGAATGATATCTTCTCTATGAGGAGAAGTTCTAAGTGAAATTTCTTGTAATGTATTCTTCTCTATGAGAGAGAATTGAGGTGAAAGAGTTTGTACGATCCTCTAACCTGATTCATGGTGGTTATTATTTTGCATATGATGTGTAATGAAAAATGATGATCTTTCATTGACATATATAAATAAAAGGTAACCATTGTAAGATGATGATCTTATAAATGGTAGACCTGTTATTATGATAGACCTCATTAAGTTGGTGTCCCAAAGTGTTGGAAGTCATGACAATGAAAGTATCATGATAAGACAAAAGGTAACCATTATAAGGCGACAGTGTTATAAATGGTAGACCTGTTATCATGACAGACTTCATTAAGTTGTTGTCCCAGAGTGTTGGAAGCCATGATAATGAATGTATCATGATCAAACTTCATTAAGTTGTTGTCCTAGAGTGTCGGAGCTCATGATACTTGTCACGAGAGAGATCATGACATTGTGATTTATTTTTATCCGATAGACTATATTAAATTGTTGTTCCAGAGTGCTAGAAATCAAATAACTCATATCCTTCTAGGATATAACATATTCTTTTGGTAGGCATCAAGGATTTGATGCTCGTGCACATACCAAAAGAATACTTATGGTGAATATCATAAGATTGATATTTCTTGTTGAAGCATACTTCGAATTATATTGAAATATAACATCTAAGTTAGTGGATTTATGTTGATATCCTTAAATATTTCATTCTAGGAATATCACACTGAGATGATATCTCGTCATATACTCAAGACAATAATGTGTTCTATATCAATCCTCCCTAACTAAGAGGGAGTGTTAAGTTTTTAGTTGCAGTCAAATTAAATCAATCATGAGATGCATTATTGATGCTAAATCACAACTAGATAAATATTATTTTATATATATGGTTATTTATATAATTAATATATTAACTAATGATGATTAACTATAGAGAAATGTTTCTTCCCTAGACATGTCTCCTCTCACATTTACGAGTCTTCAAATCTTCATTTGGAAGATATCAATTATAATGGTCATGTTAGTACGTTTGCAGAAAATGGTCCATGTTACTTTAACACTTAAAAGTTACAAATAAATTAGATTTATTTTTAAGAAATCGGATTTATGTCTAAGGAAATAAACCAATACTTTTCTAGTTGCATCATCAATAAATGTAACATAATAATGAGAGCCACCAAGGGAGATACCTGAGCTGGTCCCCATACATTTGTATGCACAAGCTCTAATTTCTCATTTTCTCCTTTTCCTTCCCACACTTCACAAAACTCTCTTTTTTTTTCCATACAGACAACTTTCACAAAAATCCATATTGACACATTTCAGACCTAGTAAAATTTATTTGAATCAAGTAATTACATACCTTTCTTACTTATGTTCCCAAGTCTATTGTGTCATAGTGTTATTTCAGAATCTACAACAAATGTTTGTTCTCCTTGCTTAACTACAGTAATTGTTCCTGAACATTCATTTTTCTCTAAAAAAATTAGAGTAGAAGGAACAATATGGCCTATACAAAGATACAAAGTGCCTACTGTCACACCTTTTTCTACTACTAAATAACCTTTTGAAACCTTCCAATTTGTATCATTAAAAATAAGTGTGCAACCTGTTACCTATCTTTGCTTCTCGCCAAAAATTTGAATTCAAATACTTGAACCCACCCAACGCCCTTCTTCCATATTTAAGTATTATTTAAATACCCGAGAAATGCAGAAATAAATGATTAGACTTTCTGTTTTCTTGCAACTTTTCGCGCTATCAGATCTTTGGCGATCTACGGTGGACACTTTCCTGCATCTTCAAAACAAATGACTTTTACATAATGCGGAGAAGCCCCTTTGCGACGTGTGGCAGGTGGGTCCATGTTCTTCTTATGGGCCGCAAGATGGGAGGTGGCAGGGTGAGCTGGCGATTCTATTGGCACCCGCATTTTGAGCTTCATCAAACTTTCTGACAATGTGGACAAGCGCCTTGGTGACACATGTCCATATGATGTCACAAATGATATTCACGCAGGTTTAGAGAGCACGTGTTATGAGCACCGTCAGATCTCCCAAGATCAGTGGTTGGCGCGTGCCTACATTATGAAGATGCGAGGAGATTAAAGATTGCGGGCAAGCCCCTTCATGACACGTAGCTGATAATGACATCATGCATCCATTCTTCCCAAAGCAAGATCCATCATCCGATGCAAGGATCAACGGCTAGCGCATGCCCGCAATAAGGAGTTGCGAGGAAATTAAACAATGTGGGTATGCGCCCTTGCAACACGTGGCATGGCATGACGTCATGGGCCCACTTTTCTTAGAAGGTAATGATAACTCATCTTTCGTGGCTGTTGTCAGGTGATTCGGAGTATGAAGAGGGCATTTCATTGGTCTGTCCAATTGACTAGGCATGCAATCGTATAGGATTCTGATCGCCGTAGATTCAAATGGGATCAAGGGCTGGCGCTTTCCCACATTATGAAGTTGCAAAGAGATTAAGGAATGTAGGCAAGTGCCTTGTTGCCACATGTCCTCGTGGGGCCAGGGTTGTTTCATAGGCCGTAAGGTGGTGCCAGTTGGATGCCAAGTTAGATGTCGAGTGTTTCATGGGCTTAGAATTTTGAAGAGCAAGCGCAGTAATATGGGGATCTTTCACGATCGTTGATCTCACAGAGATCAAAAATCAAGGCTTTCCTGCATTATGAAGTTACAAGGAAGTTAAGCAATGCAGGGAAGTGCCTGAGGGATACATGTCTTTGTAGGTCCGAGGAGATACATTACGGCTAGGGTATTAACAAAATGGCTGACGGTTATGAGACATTGTGGTCAGGGTTTTGAGGAGGTGGCGCAGTTGGTAAAGAAGATGTGGTCAACCGCGTGGAGACTCTGCAGAGTGCCAAAAAAAAATAAGATCATTGGTCCACGTGGCTCATCCTGGTGGCAAAACTCAGTTGACTTGCTGACCCTGCTAATTCATGAACCAAAAAACGAAGGGAGTCAAATTTTCCCACAGGATCTGATCCCTGTGATCAATTCCAACCACCCTCGAATGAATGATAAACTCAAGAGAACACTCCACCAGCCCAGTTGATCCATCTACTTGGTCAGACAATTTAATGGCCCTGCTTCTATCTTCTCAGGGCCCTGTTCCAACAAAGATCAGATATCATTGCATTTGGATCTGTGTTCAGATCAGATTTTCCCTAGATCTGCATGATTGTTATCTGTAGGGCTTAATGGCAGTGGTTGTAAAGTAATTTCAGTTGGAAAATATCTTAGTTATGCCTGAGATATAAAGGAAAATTTTGTAGATTTTGAAAAGGTCAACTTTTCTTTGACTTCTCTAATATTGCTCTGCAATTTCATGTGTAAATTCCCTTTGCCTCTGAACTGTATGACATTCTGCCTTATCTCCTCTAGCCATTGATGTAAAGTGCAAGGACTATTTGTCTCTCATTGGTGTATTGTAGAGATTTGCAATCTCGCGTGACTATATCTCTTTTGGCCTATGAATGGTATATTAGTGAATCCTCTCTTTCCTTGTGTCATTCATTTGGGTTTTTTGATCTGTATGTGATTGTTAGATTAAAGAAAGTCTGGATGTGTATATCTTTTGGTGTCATGATGGTTCAATAGTGCATGTATGGGCAGAGATTGGCTTGAACACTCTATTTTGGTGCATCACCCCCTTAGGTTAGAGTAGGTAGATTTTCTTTCATGCATTCCTTCTCCCTTTTCCTCTCCAAGAGTAGTTAGGTGCACCCTGATAGTAAAGGAAGTTGGCCTTCTCCGGAGACTCAACCTCACAGTTCAAGTCCCACAGCTTGGGGGTTGTTTCCATGTTTCACAAGGTTGTCCTTAGGTAAAAACTTTGGATGTGGGTGCAAACTTTTGTGACAACACAACTCTCATCACCTAGTTGCCCAGATGAAATTAAATTCCTACTTAGTCTCGAAACATGTCTTAACTCTTGTAGAAGCCAATGATTCTCATTCCACAACTTTATCTTAATTTTCCCTTTTCCAATAATTTGACAATGTTCATTATCTCCAAACAAAACTGGACCAAAATCCCCTTGGACATAATCGAGGAAATGAAGTCCCTGAATCTAAAACCTATGACATCAACATTTTCTAAGGAAAGAAGGAAAGCATCATCTTTGAATGTATTACTTACCTCATTTACCTGTTTATTCCCTTCTTGTTTGTCTCCTTTATTATCCTTTTGAGTCCAACGATCTTTCTTCTTATGCCCTAGTTTCCCATTGAACCAACAATCTCTTGGTCCTCTAAATTGAGACATCTTTCCCTTTGATTTTTACGATTTTCAGAATTATTTGCTCTCTCATTTGTTATGTCCCTGCTTTGTGCACTCGAAATGCTTCCTGATGTAGATCCACCTGAGATTTTCCTACAAATTTCCTCACTCAAAATTACACAAGTCAAATAATCAAATTTTATGGTATTAGATCCAAAAACATAATTACTCACAGCTAGTACCAAGCATTCTAGCTTCCAGGAAAAGAACACAAAATCAAGAGAACCCTAATTTCTTGATCAAAATTGACATTTACAAAATTTAACTAATTGGTAACCATATTAAAATTATTTAAATGGTCAATAACAAATCCACCTTTTATCATCTTCATATTAAATAAATGCTTCATGAGAAATACCTTGTTTGAAGTGGAGGGCTTTTCATTCAACTTTGCTAGGGTTTGCATCAACTCTTCAGTTGTCTTTGCTTTCATAATATTAAATGTCACAAATTGTGCCAAACATAATCAAATACTTCCAAATGCCTTTATAAAATATCCCAACCCTCATCTATCATAACAACTAATTTCTTGGGTTTTCCTTGTAATGGCCACCATAAATCTTTCTAATAAAGATAATCCTCCATTTGAATTTTTCATAACTGAAAGTTCTTCCCATTAAACATCTCAACCTTCAGCTTACCCTCATCTATCATTGCTCCTACTCAGCTGTGAGACCTTCTTGTAGAGGATAATTGAAACAACTAGGCTCTAATACTACTTGTTAGAGTTAACGAGATAGAAACAACATTACATGCAAATATAACCAAAATCAAAAAATAATAAATCACATAGAAGAGAACACAAGAGACAAATTTTTAACGTGGTTCACCTAATCTTTGGGCTACATTCACCAAACAGCGAGTCCAATATTTGTATTATCCAATTATTACAACCTGATTACAATCTATAATCCCTTACAAATCAATATTGTTGCAAGAAGTTACAATCTCAACATACATAATGAAATCTCTAACCCTAGGCTATTTTATACAAGTCTTTTTTCAATTACAAATTAGGGCTAGATTAAGCCAATCGATAGAAAAAAAATTACTTTCGTCATTTTTTACGATAGTAAATTCATTTTTTCTTTAAGGGCGTTGCCCCTCAACCCTGCCTTGTATCGAGAGCATGCTTGGGGTTGTTAATCCCAGGACTCCACAAGTTGGGGTGTTGCCCCTTCACCTTGCCTCAAGCGCTACCCCTTGAACCCTAAAGCATGGGGTGTTGCCCCTTGACCTGGCCTCAAGCGCTACCCCTTGAACCCTAGAGCATGGGGTGTTGCCCTCATACCCTCGTAGTAAAATCAAGGGGGGAACTACTGTTGACAATTGGCTAATGGAGATATGTAATTGTTATCATTTATGGCAACACATGATATAAATGCTTACAGGAAACCTCGAAAAGAAAGATAGTTAGGTTTTAGTACTCAGAAAAATGTCTAAGTATAAATTTCGTATATAGCAGTGTATTGTTTTGTTTGTAACTTGTTGTCGATGTCATATTATGACTAGTAAAGTTAGATGTAGATAGTATACATGTGGATGATGACGTGGATAAACTTAGAAGTTAGTACAGACTGTATAGAAAAGAGATTTGTGTTTTAGCAGTGAAATAGGACAATGGAATTAAATGAAAGGAATTATTTTGTTTACAAATAATTACTTGTCCAATTAGGGCCAACATCCTAGACATTTACTCTAAGTTGGAAAACTATATTGTGGTCTTAGCCGACCTAGCAACAATTTGTAAAAAGGCATGGTATTTATGCAAAAGTCATCTTGTTAATTCAAGTGTGCTATCTTGGAGAAATTATGTTGAGCAATTGTATGCGAACTTTTGTGAAAGTGATAGATGTAAAGTTTGTGAAGCTATTTTGTGATCCGAGATTGAATTGAGAAAGAATCTATATACCAGAAGTTTGATTACTCGTTTGGGTAGTGAGCTCTTCTTGTAATTATAAGTGCATGTTTAGGCAGTGGGCTCATCTTGCATCTACCATACCACAACTCCTAACAAGGTTGGAATCTCCTAACAGGGATTCAAAGTCTCCTAACAAGGACTCTCTATATTAAATTTTCTCCTCGACTCCTAACAAGGTCCATCCTTTAACAAGGAACTTATATATTAGTATAGTATCTAGTTGGTATCATCCCCACTGAGGTTTTCCCTTGGCCAGGGTTTTCCTAGTTAACAAAATATGGTGTTATGAGTTATCTTAGTGAATGGTCACTATTACTGTTTAGTATTACTTTATTACTTTGTTATGTATGGTATAAAGTAAGAAATAATATCCAATTGGTGATTCAAGTTTGTAGATTATTGATTCACATCCCCCGCCCTCTTAGTAATCCTTATTTCTAACAATTGGTATCAGAGCACAGTTACTCAGAAGAGGCTTAACAACTTGAGTAAGTTCCCTATGGATATGGAATAGTTGATGAAGAACCTTGAAGAGGCATTTGATCAAATTGATCTCCTTACTAAAGAAAGAGATAAGTTGAAGGATAGATATGAAGACTCCAAAGTATACATTTAACAATTGAAGGAAAAGATTAAACATCTCAAATCCAGGCCTAAATCTACTAAATCTGGAACTAGTGATGATGATTTTTCAAAGCTGAAGACATAGTACAAGTTCTTGAAACATGAATTGAAGATTATGAATCTGAAGTTGACTTTGAGGAATGATCCTAGAAAAGTTGAATCTAATTTGAAGACTGAGAATGCAAATCTTAGAGCAAGTCTGGCAAAGAAGACATTTGAATTTGAAACATTGAAAGAAGATCATGAAGAACTTCATAAGTACAATACTAATGTGAAAGGTGAATAACTTGAAACATGAATTGAAGATTATGAATCTGAAGTTGACTTTGAGGAATGATCCTAGAAAAGTTGAATCTAATTTGAAGACTGAGAATGCAAATCTTAGAGCAAGTCTGGCAAAGAAGACATTTGAATTTGAAACATTGAAAGAAGATCATGAAGAACTTCATAAGTACAATACTAATGTGAAAGGTGAATTAACTCAGTGCAAGCAACAACTTGAGAAGCTTTATTCTAGCAGAGAAAAGCTTGATGATTCAATGTCAATATAGAGACCTACTTATGATAAAACTGGTCTTGGTTATCTATTTAACATGTCTGTGAAGAACCCTGAGATTAGATCAGATCTAAAAATAAAAGATAAATCTAATGATAAGATTGAATCCAGTTAATCTTTTGATAAACCTAAAGAAGTTGGATAAGACAAAGAAGTTGAAATATTGAATGAACCAAAGCAAGTGGAATCTCCGAAGGAAACTAGGTATGGATTTAGAGGTAAATGTTTTACATATAATGAAATAGGTCATATGAAAAGAGATTGTACAAATAAGTCATTTAATCATGTTAAGGACTATTATTGTCATAATTATCATGGTATGGGTCATAAAGCAATTGATTGTAAGAAACCTAAATATGATAATGATAGAAGGAATAGTAGAACGTCTAAAAATACTAAACCTGTAGATAGAAGAAGATTTAATGAAAGGATATTGAAAGAAGGAAGACCTTATGAAGATGGAAGATAGCTCATGTGTTATAAGTGTAACAACCTTGGACATAGTACTTGGAATTGGCATGCACCTGATGATCAACAGAATTCTAGAAGCAAAACACCAGTATGTTAGTTATGTAACAACTTTGGACATATAGCAAAGTATTGCAAAATGGATAGAAAATTCAGAGGTAGAAGGAACAATGGAAGAAACTTTGGAAATAGAAGGAATGATGGAAGAAACATAGGAAATGATAGAAGGAACTATGAAAGGAACTTTGGAACTAACAAAGACAATGAGGAACAAAGAAATATAGTCAATGAACTTCAAGAAGAACTCAATGAGGCATTTGTAAAAGGATTAGACATCTCAAAAGAAAAGCTAGAAGATGATGAGATAGGAAGATCGAAGTCAGTTATCAAGTTTGATTCAATTAAGTTGAATTAAGCTTGTTCATAGCACCCAAATTTAAGAACTTCATTCAGAAATCAAATTAGAGGGAAAAGGTGTATCGAGATAAGTGTAGATGGTATCTAAGCTCGCTTGTAATTTGGAGCTTATTTAAACAAGTTATGAAGGAATTAAGAGTTACTAGTATTACAGAAAAAGTTAATTATGTAGCAGAAGATGAAAACTATGTTTTTGCAAAGAATTTCATGAAGCAAAGTCTTGAGGAGGATTGTCATGATGGGAGGAAGCTATAGTAAACCTCGGGTGGCATTTGAAGATCTGATAGATGATCTTGAGTAGTTATTTGATTTCAAAATGTAATTGACAACTTTTTTGTGTTTACAAAGTATGCAATTAATGCAAGTTCAACTTGATGGAATAAATGGAGTACAGACTTGATTTTCACTTTATTGCAATCACATCAGAACCAAAGAGCATTCAGAAGTGACTTGTCAAGGTGATTTCGAAGCAAACCTTATTTTTGGAAAGAGGTATTTTATCATTTTTCATAGAATTTATTCGATAAAAGTTCATATTTGATAGAATCATGGATATGTCTATAGTTCACAATATTGAGAATGAAGAGAGACCATAATTGAAGGTTGTTTCCGTGAAAACCATAGAAGGAAACCATAACTTAGCATTATCCATTACTCTTAACAATGTAGTGTATTTTGAAGATGTAGGAAGTTATCTTACCATTAAGTTTGAATCTATTGGAAGTGAATATATGAATGAGGATATGGAACTAGTTTTCAATCACAATATGATTGTGAAACCCAAATTTGAACACTTGAAGGAACTAGACCTGTTCAAATATCATTTTTATTGAGAATTGGACATAGATGAGTGGACACAGATCATACTAAGTAGAATACATGATGGAAAACTATGGATGGCAGATAGTGTAGTTGATATCTTAGTTGACCTTATTCATGAGCTAACTGGTTTTTGTAAACAAGAAAGTGTACCTATAGGTGAGAAAATGGTTTAAAAGAATGTTGAGAGCTACACAAAGGTAGGATATAATGGAAAGGCTATGTTGATCAACACCATTAAGCAAGATGATGTAAGATTCCTGAGTAGAATCATTGCCTACTCTATATGTGCAAGTTCAAAGATTGATGAATTATTAGCCAAATTCATCTATGCAGCCTACAAGATATGTGTTGAGAAGGAACAAGTAAATCTTAGTGAAATTCTAAGAATGCAACTTCTAGAGAACCTAGAAAAGGTCAATAGGACTAAGAATGGTGCATTTAGATTTTAGTGACTGATTAATCACATATTCTTTCATGTGTTTAAAAGATTTCCATATTTATCGGTCACAAAGATTATGAGCAGTACGAGGTGTACAAAGGAGAAAATCACAGAAGTATGTAGAAAACATCCAGTAGATAAGATATTAGATGGTGGAAACTTGATAATGAAAATATTTCATTATGAAATGAGGTAAAGATTCAAAATTGCACCTACAATTGTAGATAGATTTAATGAAGAAATTTGTGTTATGGTCGATACAGATTTCACTTATATTCAAGTAGTAGAACGTCGAGAAACATTTCTTGATCCATTAGGTTATGAATTGAATGATGATATAGCAGTTGGATACATCAATTTATTGTTGAAATCAAAGGACAAAGTTGAATACATATTTGGAACTTATGATGAGATTACCCAGTCAACTCATCAAGCATGCTTGGAGAAGGCTTCTCACAAGAAGATAAAAACAATAATGAAGAAAGCTTTATTAGAGGTTGGTATGATTGAGAGTGAGTCACACGCAGTCAGGCAAACCATGAAGCAAGGTATACTGAATGTGCACCCTTTGTCAGTATATATTGTAGAAACATATTCAAAATAGAGCATTTTGTATGCAGCATTGTCAGATGTTCAAACAAGTGAACCGAAGAGAAAATCTAAGAGATTAGTGGAAGTTGTGAAAAATAAAGGCTACAAGGGTAAAACAACAAGCCACATGACAAGGAAAGAGACAAAAGCATTGTTGAAAATTGTTGAGTCTAGCGAAGAAGAAGAAGAAGAAACCAAACAGACAAAGAAGGTGACAACTTCAAAGCAATCAGTAGGAAAAACTCGGCAACCCTAGAAGCTGAAGATAGAAAAGATAAACTCAGCTATTGCTAATGAGGGCAACTTGTTCAGATGAACAAATTCTATGATTTGTATAATAACTTTGAGAAAGGTCATACTGATATCTCTACTATGAGATACATTATAGCCAAAAATTTGAAACTAAAGGATATTTAAGGCACAGTAAACCAGAAGGTCTATGACAGACTCATAGAAAAGAAGGCTACAACAAGAGATGAGGACTTAGAACTTTGGAAGTCTATGTTAAGAAAAATATGCAAGACTGATGACAAAGAAGAAGTCAAGAGATTATTGAATAATCTTGCACCTTAATAAATAAAGACAGACCATTCCTATTTATGGTGGGTGAAAAGGACAAGATAAGAAGTGAGACTGTAGCAGCTATAAGTCAAATGATGACAGAGTCTAAGGTAGCATCTTCACCAGCACCCAGAACCTCGGAAGTGTCAGTGAACAGTGACACAATGCAGATAGATTAGACCAATATTACCATTAATAGTGATGATACGAATCCATTTAAAGGTTCCGAATAGAATAAACCTCATACTAAGGATATTGAAGACAAATTGAGACAAATCAAAGAAGAGAAAAGGCTACTAGAAGAAGGAAAAGAAAAATAGAAGAGGCCAAGCAGAAATTGTTTGAGGATGAAATAAAGAGAAAAGTAGAAGAGGAAAAGAAAAGATTAGTTAAAGAAGAAATGAAAAAGAAAATAGAAGAGGATGAGAAGAAGAGATTAGAAGAGGAAGATAATAAAGAAAAAGAAAGAGGAAGAAGAAAGAAGAGTCAAAGAGGCAACTAAGAAGAAGCAAAGGGAGGATGACACTAAGCCTTCTAGTTCGTCTACTCCGCTTTCACTTGCTAGTCTAGCAACTAATGATAATGATCAAATTGACTTGATCTCATCTTTATCAAAGCTTATTCAAAAGAACAAGACAATGAAGAGCCTGCAAAGAACCTTGATGGAGGTTACTAACAAATTACATATTACTCTGGTAGTGCAGCACACAGAAGCAGATCTAGAAAAAAGGGCACAAGCAGTGCTAAAGTATTTTGATGAAGAATTCACAAATTTTTTGAATGTTGCAGAAACAAAGGCACAAATCTCATATGATGCTAACTTGTTTAGCACCATTTGTCAAGATATTAAGAATGATTCGATAAGTCTTGATACTTGTATCAAGGAACTTCGGAAGTGTCAATAGGATGGCAAGATATTGTACATTAAGTGTACTCTATCTCACAAACTAACTAAGGATATTGATAGTCAAATTGGAGGAAAGATAAGTGAGCTAAAAGCTCTATCTAGCCAGATACAACATCCAACTAGTAAGATTGATGATTTTGAAAGATAAGTGGTTAGTATTCAGAGTGATATCAGGAAACTGAAACTTCGAAAGGAACAAATTTTGAAGAGAGTATCATATTTTAGAGAGTCTATTGCTCTAGAAAAAAAAATTGTTGAGAAATAGTTAGAGGAATGTATCAAGGACAAGGACACTTATTCTAACTTTTTATTCTTTGACCTGAATGTAGTTGAGATTACATCATATGTCTTATGTGCAATTCTCAACTCTGCCAAATCTACCAAGGAAACATGGACTAAGGGTATGGGTAGTTTTTAGGAAAATTTTGATGATTACATGAAGATACTATTAGTCTAAGGCAGATGTTTACAGAGATTTTGACAACAGATGGATAGTTTTTGACATTTTAACCTTTGCCATTGATGTCAAAGGGGGACAAGTACATAAGAAAATTGTAAATCAGGAAAAAGGAAAAAGTATGAAAGTATATTGTAAGGGGGGGCATATCTAAAATGGACAAATTGTAATAGATGTAATGTGAATGTGTTCTTTATTTTAAGTTTTTGATACTTAGCCAATTCTCCCTATTTTGTTGCCATTAATGCTAAAAGAGGAGATTGTTGACAATTGGCTAATGGAGATATGTAATTGTTGCCATTTATGGCAATACATGATGTACATGCTTATAGAAAACCTCAGAAATAAAGATACTTAGCTTTTGGTACTCAGAAAATTGTCGAAGTATGAATTTGGTACATAGCAGTGTATTGTTTTGTTTATAACTTGTTCCTGATGTCATATTATGACTAGTGAAGTTAGATGGAGATAGTATACATGTTGATGATGACGTGTATAACCTCGAAAGTCAATAAAAACTATACGGAAAAGAGATATGCATGTTTTAGCAGTGAAACAGGATAGCGGAATTAAAAGAAAGGAATTATTTTGTTTACAAAATAATCACTTGTCCAATTATGGCCGACATCCTAGATGTTTACTCTAAGTTGGAAAAGTGTATTTGTGGTCTTAGCTAGCCTAGCAACAATTTGTGAAAAGGCATGGTATTTATGCAAAGGACATCTTGTGAATTCAAGTGTGCTATCTTAGAGAAATTGTATGCGAACATTTGTGAAAGCGATATATGCGAAGTTTGTGAAGCTATTTTGTGACCCGAGATCAAACTGAGAAAGAATCTATATTCTAGAAGTTTGATTACTTGTTTGGGTAGTGAGCTCTTCTTGTAATTGGAAGTGCATGTTTGGACAATGGGCTCATCTTGCATCTATCGTACCATAACTCCTAACAGGGTTGGAATCTTCTAAGAGGGATTCAAAGTCTCCTAACAGGGACTGTCTATACTGAATTTTCTCATTGACTCCTAACAAGGTCCATCCTCTAACAATATTATCTAGTGGGTATCACTCCCATCAGGGTTTTCCCTTGGCCAGGGTTTCCCTAGTTAACAAAATATGGTGTTATGAGTTATCTTAGTGCATGATTACTGTTGTTGTTCAGCATTACTTTATTACTTTGTTATGTATTGTTTAAAGTAAGAAATAATATCTAGTTGGCGACTAAAGTTTTTAGATTACTAATTCACCCCCCGCCCTAGTGATCCCTATTTCTAACAACTATGCCAAATGAAGTGGAAAAAAATTAACCTTTAAATTTGATTCTCAACAAAATGGGTGTATAACTTTAGATTGTGTATAACTACTCACCCCTTCCTTATCTAATATGAAACAATCGTCAGTGGTGTAGAGTAATCTTATCCATTCTTGTATGCATGAGTTGTTAGTTAGTGTTAGAATCTACCAAGAAATAACCTTAGTTGTCAATTCAAGTTTGGGGACAGATTTGAGTTTAGGGTTCGAGTTCAGGTACAAAAAAATTCCCATTTAGGTTTGTAGGTGGGATCATGAGTGTGTGTGTGTGTGTGTGTGTGTGTGTGTACACATATGAGAAATGTGCATAATTGTAAAACTAAGTCATTTCGGTGTTTTATAGTATGAATATGTGTCGCTTGATCATTGATCCATGCCAA
Source organism: Cupressus sempervirens (assembly GCA_028749045.1). Taxonomy (NCBI): domain Eukaryota; kingdom Viridiplantae; phylum Streptophyta; class Pinopsida; order Cupressales; family Cupressaceae; genus Cupressus; species Cupressus sempervirens. The sequence continues at coordinate 676,294,497 of CM053784.1, read as the reverse complement.
ATGTCAAAGATAAACACTGAATACTTGCTCATTAATCAATGTTCATGATTTTAAAGAAAATCATATAGTGAATTACTAAATTGTAAAATGAAATTTCAAAACATAAACTAGTTCATCGGATTGATAGATAATAAAATTTGAAACATAATGATAAATGATAAATGTTTAATAGTTGATCAATGATCATAGAATCATAGTATCAAATATGCAAATGTCATTCAAGGGTCAAATGGGTCATCGAGGAATGAGGAATCGATGGCTTCATCCTTGAATGCAATTGTATGTAGATCCTCATCTTTGAAGCCCAAATCGATTCCACTAGCCTCAGATGTTGTCACATCCTCCTCCTCATCCTTCTCAACATCTAGGAAGGCAATCCTAGCTAGATCCTGGACAATCATATCTAAGTTAGCTGACTAACTTCTATGACCTCTTCTTATATTTTTTATCCATGTGTGATAGGAAGCGCCGATTGTTGTGAATAAATAACAAGTCTTTTGTTTTCTTGAAAACCAACCGATTATGCTTCATTGAGTGGATAAAGGAGTATGTACTCCAATTCTGCTCAACAGCAAAAGAGCTCCCAACCTAGAGAGATAACTATCAAAAATAAATAAAAAATAGAAAGTGTAAATTATAATACAATAGGAATTTAAGAGTGTTAATTCTACAAGTTAAGTGGCCATAAAAAAGGGGAGAAAACTTAAATAATTACTTGTGATGGGATCTTAATGGCAAGAGGTTGGAGTACATGTAATCTTGCCCATACAAGTACCACCATCCAATCGCATCCATTCTATTTTGGTCATTGTTTGCATTAGGGTCTGCATTTTTTCATGGGCAAACTCTACAAACTCTCTCCTAACATCAATGCCACCTCAAGATCACTAAAGGGCTTGTCAAATGCCTTCTTATACCTATTAGCAACCTCAAGATCTCTATATGGTGTCACTCTATCAGGAATAGAAAGTATCTCACCGTTATAATGCCTAGGAGAAAGTACATATGCTAGGAGGTGTAAAAGTGTAGTCATCTTGTTCCAACAATGTAGAAAAAATTTCTCCACCTTTTTGTAAAAGGTTTCCATAGGATGCTTCTATCTCATCTAAATGACATAGGATGTCAAATGATGTTCATGTAAATTATCTTGATGTAGTGTTAATTAAAATTAAAAATTAAAATCCCTCAATAAACAAGGATAAAGTATTGTATAAAAAATGTAACTTACTATTTTTGCTCTCTCTAGCATGGAGTCCATGGCATCATATATGTCACCAAACAAGGCTCATCAGTGTCAACAAACTGAAGCATAGACATGATGGGCTCAATGAATTCTAATACATATTCCACCCTACCCCAAAAATTATCACTCAAGATCATATCCTTTACTTTTTGAGCCCTTTTTGTATCGGATTGCTTCCATCCACCCCATTGATTGCTAATAACCATTTGGGACAATGCATCTTTCACCCTCACAAGTCGTCTAAGGATGATTATGTGTGAAGCAAATCTTATTTCAGCAACCCATTACCATGTTAATTCAAATTGTAAGTTAATAACACATTTCAAATATGTAAACGACACAAAAAACATTTTATTCAATTATGTAAAGTAATTGATACAAAATGATAAATGAAACTAAATAAAGTTTAAAATTTACCTTCTATAATTCCAAGTGGGAGAAAGTTCTGAAACTTGCTTGTGGCATATGGTGGTTTGTCACAAACATTTGGATCTCCTCACCCTCCTCATACACTTTTTTCACCCATTCAATTTTGGTGCCAATTGCTTTCATCACCAAGTTCAAGAAGTGGATGGTGCATATTGTCCAAAAGATATGATCATATCATGCTTCTACCAAAGCACTTGGAGTCCTACAAACTTTAGCATTGCCCGTTATTACTTAGACAACATTGTCAACTCCCACAGCCCCTATGGAATCAATGAGAATCTGGGCAATAAAATATGCATCCTTTACTTCCCCTTCACAATCAACTACCTTTGAAAAATTTAACCTCTTGGAGGAGACAACAATCTTATATATTAATGGATAGTTTCCGCAATCTTTCCATCCATCGGAGACAATACTCACCCCTATTTGGATCCACGAATGTCTTATTATTTGAGGAGGGTTTCTACATTCTTTCTCTCATTTGCAATATGGTGGTTCTCAACTTTTCATATCCAGGGCCTCAGTAACCACAAGGTGTTTCATTTATTACTTCCACCATCTATCTCCAATAATGTGATCTCACTAGATTGAATGGAACACCATTCGTAAAGAGGCATGCCCAGCCTTTATTTCAGCAATTTCTTTCAATTCATTTTGAAATACCCTATCTAGTGGGCCTCTCTTGCGGGTGGTGGATTGGGGTGTTTCTATTTCTTCTTCATTCATATAAGGGGTAGGTAGGAAGGGATGTTATCTAGTGGTTGTTTGAGAGGATGGTGTTGGTGGTTTGTACTTTGTTATTTCTTTTTTCCCCTTTGACACTAACCTATCATCATCTTGTTGTTCTTTCAACATGCTTGTATTTGAGAAGTCGGGAATCCATTCCTACCTCCATTTGAGGGGCCCTCACACATGTTAATTCTTGGACCTGCAAGGCCTATGAAATGACGTTTAACTTAGTAATGTGAGCTTCTATATTTGGTTTGGCAAAAATTGCATTATAATATATACCCTCCTCCAACACATTGTTCAATTCTTGTTGTATACTTCCACAAAAGATAACTTTTATCAATTTTAAATCTTTAAGATCAAGCTCTCCACCCACTGAAATCTGATTACTCATTCTTGCAATCTATAACAAAAATAAAATAAAAAAATATTTCAAAACCTATACAAAAAACTTGATAAATTTTAGAACAATAAAAAAACTATAAAACAAACTATTGAAGAAGCAAAAGAATGATCAAATGCATACCTAGAACACTCAACCAAGTTATTAGAAGGATCTAAGATTCCACAAACAATCTCTACAACCTTCTCTTCAAACTTGCAAAATGAGCACACCAAAATGAGAGAGCAAAATGAGAAAGCAAATGAGAGATCAGATGAATGAAAAGTTTCTTTGGGCTTCTTTTATGGTTGCAAAAAATATATATTAAAAAACTCATCGATAAGTGTTTTTATTGTCACTATTTTGGCCCCATAGTCACGAGTCCGCACTGCCAGGTCCACAGTGGGTCTAGGTAGGGTCCTTATTGGGGATTGAGGGTCCACCCAAGTCCACGCCACAGTGCCCAACTAGTACCGTACTGAACTTGCAGAGGACCCAGGCTCAAATCCGAACTCGAACCCAAGCTCCAAGGTCAAAACCTGTCTTTCTAAGAAATAACATGTGCCAATCAAAACCAATCTTCATCTTCAAATAACACAAACAATACTGCATTCATATAGAATCCATTCTCTATTGCGCAGATATATGTAGTTTTACCAATCAAGATTGGCCATGAATGTCATAACTTGAATCATGACTTAGGTAGGCATAAGCTCTTGTTGATTATTGGACATGTAGAAGTTGATGAAAGCCAACTTCATAGTGCGCCAAGATCACCTGCATGCAAATAACCTGCTAAAGAGAAACCGAAGGAAGAAACAAGAACTTGAAGCAACAAAGAGAAATTCTATTGAAACAATGAGAAAAAATGAAATTGTTGTACAAAAATGCAAAAGGAGAGTCTGTTTATAAAAGCCTCTAGGAAGTTTGTAGAACAAGCTTAGAAAGTTCTAGAAAGTGCTAGGAGATAAGAATGACAACTAAGCATACATCCACAAAAGGTGAGATACCCTCGATCAAGGTGAGAGGATAACTATGACTTAGATAGAAACAAACTCTCGTGTTGTCAAGAACTCTTAGACTACAACTAATAAATAAATACATTTAACTAAGTAAACTTAAGTAAGAGTAAATAATAATTATTTACTCTAACACCCCCCTTAAGTGCAACTTAGGGGAATGCACTTAAGCTTACAAAAGCTAAGATGAAATGCAAAATGGTTCTCGGCAACTAGGTCATGTTAGGTACCTATGAAGAATGCAAAGAAATGCAACCTCTGAAAATGGGGAAAGAAGGGAAAACCTCATGAGAAAAACCATCCCCCAAAGAGAGGTAAAACATGCTGAAAAAAAACATGAAGGAAGGCCTCAACAAGTTGATGAAAGCCAACTTCACAATGCGTCAAGATTGCTTGCATGCAAATAACCTGCTGAAGGGAAATCAAAGAAGGAAGAGGTGGAGCTTGGAAAAACTAAACGAACTGAGAGAGAAGATATTGCAACTATGAGAAAAATGAAATTGTTGTACAAAAATGCAAAGGGGTAGCTTGTTTATAAAGACCTCTATGAAGCTTGTAGAACAAGCTTAGAAAGTGTCAGGAGATAAGAATGAAAACTAAGCATACATCCACAAAAGGTGGAATATCCTCAATCAAGATGAGAGGGTAAGTATGACTTAAATAAGAACAAACTCTCCTGTTGTCAACAACTCCTAGACTATAACTAATAAATAAATGCATTTAAGTAAACTTAAATAAAAGAGTAAATAAGAATTATTTACTCTAACGGGGGATATTTGGTGCACCAAGGGATAACACAACTGATGCAATAGAGATGATTCAATGAAATCATAACTATAAAGCATGCATTTGTAATTAGAAATAGTCCATGGCTTCATAGCATTGATTACATGTCTAATATATTCGTACATGGAATACTTGAAATCATAATATAAATATTTATCATATTCTTCCACCTACTAGGAAAAGATATGCAACAATGGCAATAGCTAACTTTGCACACTCAATTAAGATACAAAACGAAGTCAAAAATTTCCCTTTCTTTGAAATTCTTGAATATGACTCAACTACTTAAAGCTAAGGTTTCAGCTTCTCACCAATAACAATGCACTCTATAGGAGACGTTATGTTGGGGTCAAAAAGTGGTCCAAGAAAAGTGTTCCCCAATAATTATTCATTTAATCACCATATAGCAGTTCACAAAATGTTCAATAGTGCTTCACAAATTTTCAATAGTAGTTGTGCACAAATAAGCCAATCACAAATCAAAAAAGACGCAACAAAAAAAAAAAAACCAAATATAAATATACAAATGATCCACTATTGGTATATTCAATGATTAAAATTGAGTGAACCATTATTGTATCTTGATTCACTACTAGATATCTTCCCCAAATCATGGATTTTGCCGAAAGGTCACTCATAACAAAAGCACCTTATTCAAGATATTAGCTTGGAAATGATTGTTTGACGTTCTTAAAATGCAAATATAACTTAATCCTTCCATGACTTTTAACATCCTTACATGATTGTTGTAACAATTTCTATTAAGAATGAAAACTTAACACATTGCCTGTCAACGTCAAAAATAGGATGATCATAGGAAAATCCTGATTTAAAAAGATAACGTTTAAATTGTTATCTTTGTGTATATGTATTCCCACTTTCACTCTTAATTAGGTAAGAATATAAATAAAAACACCATAATTTTTTAATATATTTTTTATTTTATATTTAATTTTAGATAAATAAAGGCCAAGGTCAGAAGAAAGGATTTTTTTAAAATTGTTTTAATCTTTGACATTAAAATATAAATATTAACAAGTTTAGAAAGATGGGAGATTGGAATTGACTTATATTTTTGTATTAATCTATAAAACTATTTTGATTAATAACACTTCAAATAGCTTGAATATTTAAAATTATATTGCTTGTTATTGGATGAGCAAAAGCTGCTCTATAATAAAAATCATATATGAGACACAATACCTTTCGAAAGTTTTGTAAATAAGGTAGATAGCTGTCCACATGGAAAATTCTAAGGTTAAATTTTGTTTGAGCTGGAGTACAATTTGCATGGATGAGCTCCCAAGAAGTCTAAATGCTTCACCACATAACGCAGAAACAATAACGGTTAAGTGAAACATTTATATTTATTGTAGTTAAGACATTGAGAAACTGTGTCGTCACTTATAAAATAAATAGGCATTGCAGCAGTTTAATAATATAGATAGTAAGATTAGATGGCAATCCACAAATTCAAATCTATTTGCAAGAGCTTTTGCAAATCAAATGAAGTCAGTTAAAGCCAAACCCCTTAAAACAAATCGGCAAAATGTAGCCTATCAAGTTTTTGTCTCAAAAAAATCATAATGGACAATAAAGTCACAGATATCAGGCAAATTACTTTTAAGTTTTTACTAAGTTCCAAGTAGCTCTTTCCACCGGGCGTAACCTACAATTATAAAGAATAGTGCAACACATCCTGACAAAACAGATCCCCACATAGGGAAAAATATCCCATTAATTTTATAGAGCGGACAAGGTATATTCATCCCAAATATCGTTGCTACCAAAGTAGCAAGGGCTATCACAAAGCTACCTATTGTGAGAGTAAGCTGCAACTGAATAAGTTCATTACGTTGGTTATCCAGCTGAATATTCACATAATCTTCTGTGTCATCAATGTATTCACGGACCTAGAAGACATCAAAGAACAACCTGTATTATGATAAAGATTGAGACATGATGACAAAATTCTGGAATTCTCAACCTGAACTTAAAAAATAAACAAAAATACTCAACATCAAAATTAATAGCTTTAAACAATTCTCTGGGGTGTGTGTGTGTGTGCATGCATGCACACATATATAGAAAGCATGGAAATGCCGAGGGAAGGTTAAGAGTTATTCCTTCAATCCACTAATTCCATATACATCAAATTTTCGGTACACTGTCTTTGATCCAAAACAATCAGTTAGCATACACATCCCTGAAATCATGAAATGACATATGGACAAGAAATCCTGTCTCTTCCCGTGAGTTGTTTTTCCAATGGAAGGTTCTTTGGATGGGGAGAGGAGAAATGAGGAAATTTCTAAGGGACAAAAGGCCTCACTGATTTCCATTGTTAAATTATTTCTAACTCTACTGGATTCCAGGTTCATCATCAGCTAGCTCTTGATGCAGATTATCCGTCTATTTTTCAGATTTCTATTAGGTAAAATCCACTCTAGTCAGAAGTAAACAATCCGAAGTGTTAAAAGGACAGTAAATGGATAGGTGGTGTTTATTCTGAAAAACAGTAATCCGGTCCAAACGATGACTTGTAAGTTGACAAAAAAGCATTGTGAATCAAGCAATAGCCTCCTGCACATTTCAGAACACAATTACTCAACTGTGAATATTGCCAGAATTATAGTGACCCACAGCAGATGAGGAAATTGATTTAAAAGAACCTACTTCCTTTTGAACGGCGTTCAAAGTTAGTCTTCTGTTTAGGGTTTCAAAGAAAGTACAAATATAGATTGATAACTGAATAGCACATAATCCGGTCTTCATATTTCAATTTATCAAAAGAACGAGTGAACTTCCTTAGAACTCAGCTCTTTCATGTGACTCTATATTCATTAAATACAAACGCTAAGCTACAGGAAAAGATCTTGAGAGGATGAAACTGACATTTTCCATTCTCAAGTAAAAATTTGAACTTCCCAAATTCCAATATGCTGAACTTGTATCCATGTGCATTTTCTTGTAAACATGGTTTTACGTACCCTGATTTTGCATCATCGTCAAATTGTTATTTCTTATTTCAGCATTCCTAGAAGCTAGCCAACATCAATATAAAATATTAAGTGTACTTAGCAAGTAACTTGTCACATTTGTACTTGTACAGAAATATATTCTCCAATCCATCAGTCTGTCTTTTATGTTTCAGTTCATTTGCGTTTGTACAGAAACTCTAACCAGAATAGAACATTATTTTAAAAAGTTAAATACAACAAAGCACACAGAATTATGAAGGATGTAAGGAGCTGCTCTTGGTACATTTAACCTGCGCATTTTTCTATACAATTAAAAGGCTAATCAATCTTGAAATATTGAATTTACCCCAATTTAACCTGGCTCATGGTAAAATTGGTGCAAATATATATATACTCGCTTAACCTAGCTCATGGTAAAATTGGTACAAAGAAATTTACTCACCGATAAAATCTTATTTCGAGTTCCATCAACTTGCATGAAATAGGCCTCCAACAGCATCTCAAGGTCTTCGACGTCATTTTCATCCCCAGCAACACTATTAACAAAACTGGAAGTGCTCAATTGTCGAGAATTTGAGGGAGACAAATAAGGGGTAATAGCTAAACCACTCTGACCTCCAGCTGTCACTGAAGCTTCCAACTGTTGACTCTGTAGGTACTTCCGAGTTAAATACAAATCAGCCATATCTTCATCATCATCTAGAAGATGTTCAAGTTCATCCCTTACCTGTTCAAATGGATCAAAATTGGAAATAAATAATGCTGCTAAATGTAAACATAGATCCCTAATTTTCTAGAGCAGAACTATACATATAAAGATACATGTATATGAGAAATAACACCACATTTTTTGAAAATGATTATTACACCTTGTTATTCATTAAAGTTCAGTCAATGTGATGTGTTTTGGAATCTGGATTGCTGTATTGATTAATATTTCAAAAATAAATTCTTCATATCTATGAATGATAAGATTGCCATTTCCTTCCATATCTTACTTAGTCTAACATACGACAAGAGAACGAACCATAAGATCTGTAATCTTTCATATGCAGATTTCTTTAATTCATTTTCCTCTAGATCAAGAATCATGAGAACCCATATTATGTCTCCCTGCCCAAGCAAGACAGTGAAGATCCACAATATATTGCCCAAGTGATAAGACCTTGGTTTAAACTTGAGTAGCTAGCTAAACGTACAAAAGCTAATGCTGCAAGAATAGGTTTTACAACTTTTATAAGTGACCTTATTTATCAAACTCAAAAAAAATGAAAGAATAAACAATAGAACAAATCCCCCAGAATCTATGCAGCCAAAGTACAAAACAAGTGATAACCATGCCATACTTTCCTCTATTGGACAAGCCAAATCCCAAGAAAAGATACAATGCAACCACAAACTAATAATAAGCTACAGCCATCTACTTATAATCCCAGAAGATATGCTTTTAAGCCTTCCTGCTTGCTACACCATACAAACACAATCTTAAAGAAAAATTCTGCTAATTATGTATACTGTTAACCTCTATTATAAACATGGTTTGACCATATCCAGAGTCGACCTAATCATATGAAGATCTCTCTAGTTGAAACAATAATGAATGAAGTTTTATAAGAGCTTTCTAGCGGCTGGCCAACAACCAGCCTAGGACTAGCTGTGCTTAAAAAATTAGCTAGAAGAAGCAGTAACTACCAAATTTTTTGAATATATTCTCTTTAACTGAACAGGCACTTGGCTGGATCTGATTTTCCTTGCCACGTGTCTAGGTGATGGGTTCAAGATCCTGATTTCACGGCCAATTGGTAATATAGTGAGGTCATGTAAGAGCTACTTACCTGTATTAATAGTCTTAAAGCCTGCCTAAAGATTGTACTGTATTCAAACCAAAATGCCGAGAGAGTTAATAAATGAAAGACAAGTGAGTCTATTGTATTAAGTGTGGAAAACGCAATTGTAGTAAGCTAAATGGCTTGAGTGTCGAAAAACTATTCCAAATAAGAAAGAATTAATCAACATGCCGTAAACAAAAACTATATTTATCTTATTGGTGTTCTAACTCCAAAGCACCTGCAAGATCCACATTGTGGCTTTTAGGGTCATCAAATCAGAGAACAACTTCAGTGGTCTTCTATTTAAATCATTCAGTATTATTATAATTCACAGTATGAAGTGTCCTCTTCTCCTCAGTGGTCATTCAGGTGTTGATTAGCCTATTCTTTTGCCATCCCAGTGGGCTACTTCAGAGATATAAGGGATGCGAGATAAGCATTGCCAATTATTAATTGATGGAGACATAAATAATATCATTTTGTGCCCATCAAGTAATATTATAAGGGAAAAAGTCACTGTGGGTTATAAAATTAAATTATAAAAATAAAGTGGCTTAAGTTATGAAATAAAGTTGTAAAGAGACTTTATTAATAAGGTAATAAAATATAAAGTGACTATCATTAAGGCAAAGTTATAAAATGACTTTATTTTATATGATAAGCCTTCAAGAAGCGGGACAGACCTCTTGGAGGAGGGAAATGTTTATTAAGAATCAAACATTGTGATTTGAGGTCCAAAGGCAGTTCAGAAAATCTATTTAAGGGGTTTCCTTCCTTCTCTGAGTATTATGATATATGCAAATTTGACACTTCATAATCTCTCCATTGTTGCTAGTTTTACAGAAAACCCTTGGATATTCATAGTTCAGACGGAAACCCAACACTACTTGAGTGGTGGGCTCACACAGAGTTCATCATTGAGTGAATTTACATCATTTTAAACATGGTTTTGAGGAAAATTTTATGCATGTACTAGCATTGTAACAACAATGTATTTGATATGACAGGCATGCATGTTTTGTATCAGAATCCTTATCAATAGATTTCTGTTGGTAATCGCTTATTTCCTTGGAAATCTATATCGTTTCCTTTGCACATTTAGTTTGCACATTTGAATCTTGTTATTTTGTGATTAAATGAAGAGAACATGACAAAAATTGAAAATCCAAATCAGATTTGAAACAATATGCTAGTTCATTTCAGTGGTATCAAAGCCCAAATCCTGCCAGCCTGTGGGGTTTATCAGCACATGATAATGATTCAGTTGTATGTCAGATTTTGCAGTTGCATGTGTGTTGGAATTTATTGCATGGCAACTTGGTGAATACCCAGATGATTGCATCTCAGTTTACGAGCAGTTCATGATGAGGGTTACCATTGTATGTTATTTCCAAGCAGTACCAGTGGATTTTCATTGCATGTCAGATTTGTGGATACCCATATGGTTGCATGTTACTTTTAAAATGGTTTAATGAAGTCAGTCTATTTTGCATGACATTTTCAAGCAGTACAATTTTTTGAATTTTATTGCATGGCAGTACTAATCAGTTCCAAAAGTTAGGTTAATTTGCATGTTAGTATTTGACTCATGCGTGATAGTGAATGAGCTCAGAGGTATATTGCTAGGAGCAAAGGAAACAAATTTAGCCTTTATTTTGTTTTAAGTCAAAGGCTGAAATTAAAAATAGGCAACTACTTTCCTTCTTGCCTCACTAGCTAAAGAAAATGATAGAAAAAATAGTTAAAGTCCACAAAGAAATGATTGACATATGGAAACACTTATGAGTGGTATGAATGACTTCTTTTAAGCATTTCAAAAATATCAATCAAATATGTCACTATTGTTAGAGAAGTTGAAATATGGAAGAAGCCAAAAAGATGGATAAGAGCAATAATAACGATGAACACATTGAAGTCACTAGTAATGAGCATATAGAGCATCCCAACGATGAGAATTCATTTAACAAAGCCAGAAGTTCACTTCAGCCATACGAGGGTTTACGCAAAGAGGATTCTAATAGAGAGAGTAACATGACTTGTTTTGATGTTAAGCATGAGATTGATATGGATTCTTTCGGTGACCACAATGCATTTTCTAGCGTGTTAATTGATTCTAATGATGACACAATTCATACACACAAAGAAAAATCAGAACATGGCATTCAAAGTGCAAGTGTTGAGAATGAAGCTTCCAATAATGAGGTGCTTGTAAAAGTTAAAGGCACAACACAAATGCGTGACAGTTTGTGCTAATTGTTATAACACCAGTGATATATCTCTTCATCCTCAAGGCAATGCAGCTTATGATCATGGAGAATATAATTGTAAGCCTTAGTTAATTGGTATGGTTGTTAAACACTAATATAACCAATATGCCATTAACTAATTACTTGTATCTTCTTTTCATATATTATCGGTAGTAATATGTTCTCTAATCGATCATCCTTGATTCCTTTGTTGAACTGATTTGATATTAAATAATGCTAGTTCAATGCTTATCCTATATATTATATATTCTTAGTGATAAGGTATTTTTCTTCTAGCTATCATTGACTTCTTGTAAGATCCTTTAGATGTACCTTTTCAATTTTGTCTCTCACAAACTTCACAAAATTGATGTGAAAAGGGCACTAATATCACAGTTAGGGTTTCAAACAGGGGACATGACAATCTCCCAAAATTGTCTGCCCTCAAGCCATGATTGAATGATCATGGAGACCTATTTGTAATCCAACTTCTGCTATGCTTCTCTGATATTTTTCTCTTATTTTGAATGTAGATTATGGTTTGATAGTAATTACTTGGTTAAGCTTAACTTAAAACAAATCTTCTCTCGTCTTCAAGAAATGAGGACCTAGGTCACCTCATAATGGTGCCAAAAAACCAAGAATAGCATGCTTTAAATTCATATACTTAAATAAACTCTAGTTATTCTCTTATTTTAGATCAACAAAAAATAGAAACACACATGAAGCATATACTTGAAAATACGCAAATGTATGGGGACACAAAGCATATGCAAAATATACACATAAATGTATGGGAACACAAAGTATACCTTAATATTTTAATTTGGGAATTGGTTTATTTTGACAATTTTACAATGTAATCATTGGAGTTGCTCCTTCATAAAAGTCCATTGTTTTACGTCTTCATCTTTTGATTGCGTGGTTTTAAGACCTTCATAATGTTTTATTCTCTTGTTATTCCACTTCTGTGTCAAGTATTGCTTCTATTTGTGGGCTTCTCTTCTTTTCCCATAAATAACCTGCTTCTATTTGTGGGCTTCTCTTCTTTTCCCATAAAAAGTATTGGATCCCACTTCTCTTTGCACCTATAACAACAAGTCTTTCCCTCTAATATCTTTCATGTCACATTTGTGTCTAGGTCCCTATTGGCTATCTTTGTCCCCATTCAACCCATCATAGATAATCGATCTGAGAAAACTTCAATGGGTTGGATTCTTTGCAGTGGGTTAACACTCTAAAGTCTACGGCTAACATTTCATGTTATCCACATTTTGCTATTTTGCAGTCACTTTTCTGCCCTTTGCGAAATAGCGAAACCTTCCTACGTTAACCGCTTTTAGCTATTTCGCAATGTTGCCCTTTTCCTGTTTGCATAATACCACCTACCGTCAGATTCAATGCCTTTATTCATCAACGATTGCGTTTTAATCACATATTGGGGTTCTTTTGTTGCATCTGGTTCGTCTATTTCAAATAGAAAGATTTTCATCAACGCTCATCAATTTTCTGGGCAGATCAAATCTTTTCCATGCAGGTCAATTCTACAGGTATACATAGGTGGGTTAGAACTGCATCTTTTCCCTTCTTGTGTTTTTCGACAATGGCGCAATTTTATCTCTTGCGTCCAACACACGTCTTCAAGGTCAGTTCTTTAATGTTGGGCGACTTTTTGGACCTTGTTCCACAACGCTAATGTATTCCTATGCCTCTTTTTTTTTTTTAAGCATCAAATCTTTTGGATTTATCTTTCCAATGGCTAGGTACATTATTTTGGACTTTTCCTATCACTTCTATGGGCAAGTTGCATTTCCTGTTCAAATTTATTTCTGATTTTTTCATTTATTGCTCACCTCTGTAATCTAACTCCAGTCTTGTTGGGGTTTGACCTTCATGGAAACACTTGAGTTATGCCTGATATATAAAGGCAAGTTTGCAAATACTTTTCGTGGTTCTTCTCTAATTCATTACAGCAACATTATGCTCTGTATCTGTATTTGTTTTTCCTTTCATTAATGAAATACTTGTTTTACCTATTCTTCCATTTCGCTATCTTGTGCAAATTTTTTCCTTGTGTTGGATTATCTTTTCAATGTTCTTTAGTGTGCATGTTGTGTTTATTATGCTAGTAAATGTTGTGTTGTGAAGTTCTTATTCCTTTCAGCATTTTCTTAGTTTCTAACCTGCATACAAGTTCTTCGGAGATAGATTAGAATTTAGAGTTGTGTAGTGCAGCTATAGGCAGAGGTAGTAACCACGTTTCAATCTGGTGCATCACCCCCTTTCATTTCAGCAATTTATTTTTATGCAATCCTTCTCCCTTTTCCCTCAAAGTTTTAGTTTAGGTGCATCCTGATTATAAGAAAGTCGGACTTCTCCGGAGATTCAACCTCAAAGCGCAAGTCCCACACTTGGAGGTTGTTTCCATGTTACACAAGGTCGCTCGAGGGTAATACATCGAGCAAAGGTGCAGACTTTTGTGTCAACAGTTTTTGGCGTGCCCAGTGGGACACAAATTTAGCTAAATAAGTCCGTTGGTAGCCAATTCAATCTCTATTCATTGAGAGTTTGGGTGTTTTCTCAATGAAATCAGCCTTTAGAGGCATTCTATCAAACACCATGGCGACTCTAAGTGCAAATTGACTAGTTTCAAAAGGACCCAATGCTGGTATGTGTAAGGATCATCTCTGATCTTTTATGTTTTCCAAGTTTTGCTGTGAATTTGCAAGTTGTATGAATATCCAGTCATGGACCCATTTCATAGAAATCATTATTATTACCCCCCATATCATGAAAATGTTATTCCTCATACCTCATACTATCAATACCAATCCCAACCTCAAGCTGGTTATGGCCAAAATTCCTTTGCTGCACCAAATGGCCAGTATGCCCAAAGTTTCTATCATCCTCCCACACCTGCTCCTCCAGTCCCAACATCCACATACAATGAGCTGAAAGACATGATGTTGGAACTCCAAAGCCAGATTCATAAATGGGATGAGCAGCTGCAGGCTTGGGATAGGCAACTTGATGAGGTTGCAAGGCAGCAGGAGTTTGGTATAAGGCAGCAAATTGAGGTCCAACAGGGGCAGTATGAACAAGATTACACTTGTCAAGTTTCTCCTCAACATCAAGAGCCAAATTATCATGCTCTCTTTTACTCTCTAGAGAGGGAGGTGAGAAAGGCTCAGGTGAAGGAGGACCTTGATAGAAGGTTTGTTGTTGCAGAAGAAGAGCCAAGGCTCAAGCTTTCTCAAATGCAGGCAGTTGAAGCACGAGAGCTTCCAAGGAGAAAATTTGCTAGCTTCAGACAGAGCAACCCTCCTATTTTGTAAAGTACCACACAAGAGCCAAAGGCCCACTCCCACCCATATTGCCAAATCTGATATCTGAACAAGAGCCACCCAAATGCAAGTTTACTAGCTTCAAAAGGAGTGAGCCTCCCCAAAATCTCATACCATGTTGTAGGGATCTTGAGCATGAAGCTCCTCGGCTTGATGTTGAGTGGCTACCCGAGAATAAGGAAGAGGAGGAGGATGAGGTGACTACCAAACCTTGTTGATCAAGCTTCAAATGTGGAAGAAAGATTAGACTTGTTGCAAGAAAAAGAAGAGAAAAACCACAAATTGTGGCAGGAAGTCAAGCATGAGCAAAAGGAAGAAAAGATGGGTGCATGTTATGATTTGGAAGATGATTTTTCCAGCATCATAATGGATTTCTACTCAAGGCTTGACATTATACCAGTAGCTCCCAAGGAGGTGGTTCATGAGAATCATGAGGAAGAGGTGGAGATCATTTCTTCACCAAAGGAGGAGCCACCTTCAAACCACAAGGATATCACCATTGTAGTCAAGGCTGATTGCTTAGACCCAATACCATCAAGAGGATGCCCCATAAGGCATTCAGCTCTACAAAAAATCAGCATGTTGCCCCCGTTAATGCTTACTTTTGAGCATTAGAAAGATTTTCACAAGGAGCAGCAAGTAAGTCTTTGTCAAAGTGACAAAGCCCCAACGTTGGAGAGCTTCTTTGTTCTTAGCATTAGGAAGCTATTCCATGCAGCAATATGTTTGTCGTGCTTGTTCTGTTTAGTTGCCCACGTGCATGAAAGGAACAAAAAACTTGTAAGGAAGGGCATCTATTTTAACAAGCCAATCAATGGCTTCGTTTGATTTATTTTGTTTCTAAATTCTTGTACATAGTAGAGTAGGTGTTTTCATCTTTCCAAGAAGTGCATGTGCATAGCTGTTCTCTTCTCGCAAAGCTTCCCGAAGCTTTCCAGAGCTCCCAGGAGCTTTCAACTTTTTTTTTGATTGCAGATTTTTTGTGAAGTTACAAGTGGGCTAACGTGTCGTTATCTTCTGGTGACTCTATGCCCAATGGATTGCTTAAGGCCACTGATCTATGCTTAGCAAGCAATCATCCCGTTAAGTTGCCTCAGCCCAATGGCCCATCATAGATAACCAATTTGAGAAAACTTCAATTGGTTGGATTTTTTGCAATGGGTTAACATGCTAAAATCTATGGCTAAATTTTCATGTTCTCTGCATTTCGCTATTTCGTAGTTGCTTTTCTGCCCTTTGCGAAATAGTGAAACCTTACTACGTTAACTACTTTTTGCTATTTCACAATGCTGCCTTTTGCCCTATTGCTAAATAATGCCAACTGTCAGATTCAAAGCTTTTATTCATCAACGGTTGGGTTTTAATCACTTATTGGGGTTCTTTTGCTGCATCTGGGTCGTCTATTTCACATAGAAAAATCTTCATCAACGGTCATCACTTTTTCTGGACAAATCAAATCTTTTCCACACAGGTCAACTCTACAGGTGTTCTTTTCTATCTTGTGCAGATTTTTGCCTTGCATTGGATGTTCTTTTCTATGTTCTTAGTTTGCATGTTGTGTTTATTATGCTAGTAAATGTTGTGTAGTGAAGTTCTTCCATTCAACATTTTCTTAGTTTCTAACTTGCATACAAGTTCTTTGGAGATAGATTGGGATTTAGAGTTGTGTGGTTTGTTGTTTCATTAATGCTTAGTGCCACTATAGGTAGAGGTAGTAATCGCATTTCAATCTGGTGCATCACCCCCTTTCATTTCAGTAATTTATTTTAATGCAATCCTTCTCCCTTTTCCCTCAAAGTTTTAGTTTAGGTGCATCTTGATTGTAAGAAAACCAACCTTGTCCTAAGATTCAACCTCAAAACACAAATCACACAATTGCAGGTTGTTTCCATGTTACACGAGGTCGCCTGAGGGTAATACATCAAGCAAGTGTGCAAACTTTTGTGTTAACAGTGCCCATGGATTTTTGCAACTAAGACATTTTATTTTCTCCTCTCTTTGCTCACAAATATGTCTGGCCACCACCTTTCCTTGTAATCATAACATAGCTACTTCCTTCAAGGTTCTAACCTAACATCTTCAAAAAAGAAAACTCTGTGAAATCTATCTTTCTTCTAGAAAGTCTTTGTATGCTTCTTTGAGGATTTGTTACTTGTAGATGACGTTTCTAGTCTCCAAGTTGTTTCAATGGCATCATCTAGGGTTATTGGTTTAGAAGCACTTAGCAGTCCCTCTGGTGAATCTTTACATCCTTCAACAAATAGATAGGTCAGCCTATCTTCATAACTCCTAAAACTCTAATTACAATTCTTTGGAATTCACGTATGTAATCACCCACAATCCCTTGATGTTTTAGCTGCATTAGTTCTTTAAAATCTTTTTGGGGTTGTGTCCAATCAAATCTTTTGATCAATTTTTGTGAGAATTCATCATAGGAGATTACATTTTAGTGCCCTTGGGTGTGGATTCCATGGTGCCACCATTCGTAGGCCAATCCTTCCAAATGTAGGATACCAAATTGCACTCATCCTCTACTATCATTGGGTTGGGGGTAAAATAAGTATTCAACTTTTATAACCATGCATGGTTTTTATTTTATCAAACCTATCGATGTTTGGAAAAGTTCTTTAATTTAATTTGTGTCTCAAATCCTTAATTGGATGTCTCTTATACTTTTTGGGTGCTTCATGTCCCTGATATAGTTCCTCCCATCTTAGGCTTTAAAATTTGCGTAGGTTATAGCCATTTCCTCGGTGTTGTTGGTGGGTGGATTTATTTCTTCTCCCTCCTGTGGTAAACCATCACTAGATAGGAAAGAGGGTTTTGGTATCCTAGATGTAGAGGACCCATTATTGTTTTCTAAACGATTTGAACTTATGTCTCCAATTTGAGGAATTAGTTTTTGAATTATTAATTGAATTACCCTTGCTTTGTAAGGCCTATAGAAGTACTTATTCTTTTCTTTTGGTCCACTAAAGCTTTGGTTGTCATCTCCATGACTGTTTTAAAATCATTTTCCGTTGGTTCATCCATGTTATTGTTTTGAGTGGGGTTAAAATTTGTTGCTAGTGTTCTTCTTTCCCTTTCTAAGACCCTTAGTGTCATTTGGTTATGTTGCATTAACTTATCCTATGCCAATGGAAGGGATTAAGGCTCAAATACCAATTGTAATGTTCCCTACTAGGAAGCTGCCAATACCCAATGATTTAACTTACATCACTATGCATTTAAATAAAATCAAAGACATAATACATTTGATAGTTAAGCCCAATTCCTTACTTCTCTCATAAATGTCAACCCTAAGGAGGACGGGAATTGCTTATCATAAGGCACTTGGAAACCAACTACAAGTAGGCTAGATGTTCATACCCATCTCAAGACTTCTCCCTCAAGGCTTCAGAAATACATGTCCTTGCCCCATCTTGGAACTTACCCACCTTGTAAGGAATTACTCCAACTCTCCCTAACAAAACCAACCTATCAACTTAAGGGGTTGTAGCAAGTGATTAAGGAATGGCTAGAAATATACTGACTTCAAATGTAACACAGAGAAGGATGGAGGGCCCTGTTGACCATTTCACCACCCCTTGTTTTCCAAGTATTGTCAATCTCATGAAAACCAGGGTGGTAGCCATGTCTAAGTCCATTATCTTATTCATTAATTGCCATGCAGACCAATAGGGATACAACAAAATCTTGACTCTTCCTTTATCCCTAAGCCTTGTAACTTTCATACCGAAGGAGGCTTTTCAAGCTACAACGATGCGATTATCCCTTTTCGCTCGGTTGCTGGCAGTTAGCACTTAACCGTCAGATGGGCTACAATGGTGCAAAATGGTCAAGTTCATGTTTAGCGTGGCTTCGCAACTTGAAGGGCTAACAATTAGATTTCAATGGCGACCATGCAAATTAACCATTGGCCACATGATCGCAGGCAGTTTCAAGCTACAACCATGCAAAGATTAACTCTAGCAGTCTAATTTACATGTTCTCACAAGGTTGCAAAGGGTCAAGTCTAATCTAGAGTTAAGTTGGCGACACTGCAATTGCCTTGATCACTCATTTGCAAGGTTAACTTCCAAGTTAACAACTTAAGTGGCAATGTTGCGATCTTCCCTTTTTCGAACAGTCGCAGGAGGTTAGGCTTAACTCAAAGTTAGGGCAGCCAAGTGGCGATCATCTTGTTTGCAGCGTCGCAGGGAGTTGAATGCAAACATGAGTTAAGGTCGCGACTAGGCAATTGCGGTCAAGTCTAATGGCTTTGCAATTTAGCAGGTAAAATAAATGTTAACGCCCTAACCACGGCGATATTGCTCAGGGTCAATTTCATGTTGATCGCATGGTCAAGTCATTCCCCTTAACTACGTCTTTTGCTGTGACCCAGCGAAGATGCTATTTTTTTCTTTTGTTTGTCGAGTCGTGGCAGTTAAGTGCCTAGATGCTTTTCGTATTGCGACTGAGCAAAGCAGTTAGCATGGCCTTAGTCGCACAGTTGCCTAAGTCGAAAGAATGTTTCAAAGTGTTGTGTTCGCACAGTCGGGGCCTTGAAGATTGAAGGGTTGGAGATAGCCGCGACTGGATGAAAGTAATCAAGAACACCTAAGGCAATGCTTGTTCGCCTTGTCGCTAGTTTTAGATGCTAAAGGTACAAATTGACCGCAACACAACAATCATGGCAATCACTGGGTCACTGCGGTTAAGGGATTAAAGTGTTAAAGAGTTGCGACACAGCGATCAAGCATGAAACAAAGATATAGGGTCAACATAAGATAGAAGATTGGGCGAAGTGGCGAGATACTTCAAGGTCATAGGGCCACGTGGAAAAGCTTGACAGTCAATTCCAGTTGACTTGATGACTTGGCTAACTTGGCGTATCAAGAAACAAAGAAGCAACTCTTTAATGGCAAGTCAGATCCTTTTGATCGTCTGCAACTACTTTTGAGTGTTCTCCATGCTTATTCAATGCAATTTCTTTCCTCCGTCGCTCTACTTTCCATATACCCAATCTGATTGGTTATGGCCATCATTTCTGTCTTCTCAAGGCTCAGATTTGTGCAAAAGATCAGATTTCCTGCATATGGATGAATGCCTTGATCAAATCTTTCCCAAATTTGTAGTGATTGTTCTCTAGGATTTTAATGGCAGTAGTTGGCTTTGGCTTCTAGTTGAAGTTATCTCAATTATGCTTGAACTATAAAAGCAAGTTTTGTAACCCTTCCAAGGGTCGGTCTTTTTTCTCTAATTCTATAGCAATTCATATTCTTTGCTACTATAATTTCCTTTTGCCTATGAATGAATATATTTCTCTGTTGTACCTCATTCTCCCATTAATATAAGTGCAAAACCTTCTTGCCTTGTTAGTGTATTGCATCCATTCTTCAATTTGTATGAATGCATCTATTTGGCCTTGAATGATATAGAGTGAAGTTCCTTCCTTATAGCATCTCATTTGGTCCCTGATCTGCATATGATTGTTGAATTAAGGCAAAGGTTGAATCAGTGTATTTTGAGATTATATTGGTGAATAGTGCATTGTTAGGCAGAGATAAGACTAAACAGACTATTTTGGTGTATTACCCCTTTAGATAAGATTAAGTAGTTTGATATTCATGCATCTCCTTCTCCCTTTTCCTCTCAAGAGTAGTTAGGTGCACCCTGATAGTAAGGGAACCGGCCTTCTCCCGAGACTCAATCTCTACTTGCAATGCCCCACACTTTTGAGATTGTTTCCATGTTACACGAGGTTGTCTTTAGGTAAAAACTTTATGCAAGGGTGCAAACTTTCGTGTCATTGGGACCTCAATGAGATCATTCCAACCATGCAGCAAGGGTAAACACGGTAAAACAACAAAGACGATGAGAGGCATACCAAATCCACTTTATTCTATGAGATCAAACTGTTGGCAACATGCCTTTATACATGCCAGGCTAATCGGGCTTGCTTGGTTGCAGCCTTACAAATCTTCGGTCACAGACCTTGAAATTTAATTCTATGTGTATTCTAATTACTGAACTTTGATTCCTCCCTCAAGAGATACATCGTGTTACAATATATAGGTATCACGACACACAAGTCGGCCCTACGAAGGATTACATTCCACTAGAATAAGAAACATGTTATAATAGATGAGCAGGTCCAAAATCACAAGGAACTCAACCCATAAGCCATGCAAGGTCCAACCATCCAAGGTTTTGGCCACACACAATCCAAGAACATAAAATGATGCACCAACATCAACGCAGACCGTAGATTTCTATTGCAAGGTCAGAACTCACCAATGGGTTGCAAATAAGCAAGGACACGCTACCCAAGAGAAGAAGAATTACATCACAAGATACAATGATCTAAACAAGCTGCAGTTCTGGGAACATGATCCTAGATAAGTCCAAGATAAGATATGATCATCGTGCAAGCCAACACACACATGAAGAATCGTCAACATGATTTTCTCAAACTAGAAATAAGAATAATATTGAATAGAAGAGTTTTTGGTGACGCAAGATATCTCACAAGCAAAGATGCTCCTGCATCAAACACCTAGGTTTATTAAGAAAGTGAGTTTCACTTTGCAACCTAAGAAGAATCAAAGTTATCCAACTCAGCTTGAGAAATATAGGAAAAATCCTCAACCAGTTTGTCCATCCACTTCACCAAATATTCCGTCCCTCTAGTACTCCCAATTTTGTTGTCTAAAATCTTCTCAATCTTATCCATCTTCTTCTTAGGATACTCTTGTTTCACTTTTCAATCATCTTGAGGCTTGTGATAATCATACAAATCTACGATATTGGAAATAGGTGACATATCCATGTATCAGGTAACCCCACTTCAAAAGCATTTCCATAATCAGATTTTCTATGTATTTTACAAATCCAAACTTCTTTATTTTCAACTTGCTATAGGTCCCAACAAGAAATATCTCTCTTCAAGTGAACCATAACTTCATCTCTTATTGCAAAATCCTCATGTCTTCTAGTTCTATCGTCTCCTTATAGTTCTAGTTAGTATGCTTCAAATGATACTTAACTTCCTCATGTAAAGACTCCATAAGATCGGCATAACCTTCTACTCCGTGCTTTTCCTCTCCTTATGAACAAGATCTCTTAGCTTCTTACTTCCTTTAGATGCATGCTTGTAACAACTTCAAATGATGTTTTGTTTGTGCTCCTATTCACTAAATTGTTATAGGCCAACTCTGCTTGTGCCAAAACTAAGTCCCAAATACCAGGTTTATCTCCAACTAAACTTTTTAATAGATTATTGTTGGTTAACAATTTGTTTTCCTTGATATTTTGGGTTATACCTTGATTCTTGACTTTCTCAATGTCTTATGGAAAACAAAGAAGTTAACAACAGAATGGATTAGTGTAGTAATCTATCAAATACCCCTGAATTGAAAGGTACAGCTCACTTATGAGTGCAAGATATGCAATGAATTTGTCTTTCAGGTTTTGGAGGCATGCTCTTAACCAGAGAGTAGAAAAGGTAAAAACCAAGTTGCTTAACACTTGGAACAACCTAGGCAAAGAGGGGGGATTAACTCACAAAATGCAATCTACTTAGACTAACAATGCAGAGAAATAGAAACATGCATATCTAACTACAACAGCAGGAAGAGAGGAAGAGATGATGAAACAAGTAATTCCTGGATTACAAATTTAGCTAATGTTTTGACAATACCCGGATTGTCTGTCCTTCAACTACTCCACACATCAATTTTCCGCTTCCTTATGAAATGAACTAAACTAAACACACAGATTACAATGAACAACAGAGAGAACAAAAGACATGCTTATGCTAAAGAGAGTGAGACATACGATCTATTGAACGAAGGAAATAAAGCCAAGTTCATTCACTTTCATTCAACTTTCAACATTAACACATTCATTCCATATACTCCAATCTAAACTAAATGAACAGCAAAACTTAAATTGAATTCAGACTCACACACAGTAGTCCCAGCTACAGGGGTTTGCCAAAAGTAAATTTTGCCCATCCAAATTTTGACTGTCATTTTATGCTCTTCGCAACATCACAACTGAGAATTCTTTAAGCCAGAAAAAGGTCATGATTCAGCGATGACCAATGAACTAACTACCTCGCATCTTTGCCATGATCTGGGACTTAGCATTTCTTTCACCTGCGATGTTGCGGTAGCCTTTAAATCTAACTATTCTGATCACTTACCGCAACTTTGCAACTTAACTTTTTAACCACTACCTAAACCTTACAAGGATGCGATCATGGCTATTTCCTCTTGTCGTAAGTTTGGCGACTTTTGTTCATTTTACATTATGCTTTATGACCATACGCTGATTGTACTTGGAAGAAAACTTTCCAAAATGAAAGAAGTGTTGTTGATCTTGTGCTTGATCAATGGCTGAGATTTATCCTTCATACCGATGCTTGTCGGTCCACCTTATGCTTTCTTGGCACATAGCATCCTTTTCGCACCCTCGCAACCTTCCTTGAAAGTTAACATTAACACCTTAAGACACTGCGAAGACCGTTTTGAGTTTAACTGTTACCTTGTTCGCAAGTGAGCAACTTAAAACTCTGACTCACTATTTAACCTTGCGAAGCTGCAATAAGGAGCTTTCGTTGCTTCGCTGACTTAACTCATTGTTAATCTTAACTGCCTGTGATAATGCGATAGCGTTTGATCTTTAACTGTCCTATTCTTTTTTTTGCATCATCACGACTTGAAAATTCTTAACTGTTTTGCCACTTTATTCTTCCTTCAATCAACTTACTCATTCGATCTAACTTTGTTCGCAACCTCACAACTTAAGATTTTAACTCATCTATTAACTGTTGCAACGATGTGATGAAGAACATTCACTACTTCACGACCTTAACCTGAAGTAAGCCTTAACTCCTTGCGATTATGCAATCACTCAGACCTTGACTACTATGGTTAGCTCTCGCTACTTTGCAACTTCAAATTCTTCGAGCCAAAACTAAGTTGCGATCATGAGATCTTTTCAAACTTTGGACGTAGACATTCAGATATAAATTACGCTGTCGATCTAAGATCAACATTGGTCTTCGCCACCTTTGACCATGTTCTTTAACATTGTTGCATTCTTCAGTGCTCACTTTGCATCAAGATCAACTAATCTTGCTTCTAGCTTGTTCTTCGCATTTTGCACCATGTTCTTTAACCTTGGTCCTTGTGTTCTTCACTACCATTTGCTCTGGATATGCCCATAATTTGTTCATTCTACCTGTATCACGTCATTAATGGAACACTTGATCATAGAGTTAGGATTTCTTATGAATAGAACTATTTCTCTCTCTCATCTAGGGAATGCATTAACTTACCCTTCCCATCCTAATCACCAAGCACAATTAAAAACATTTATATTTCTCTTGTATTCCCACCTAGGCCACTCAGAGGGAAAGATGAGAGAGGAAACCCTAATGGCAACCTATACCAAGGCATGACATGAATCACTGACTTAGCATTTGACCAGGAAGTTCAAGAATGGAGAACTGAAAATGTGGCAACAATTACCTAAGCTCTTGTTCACAACCTCTGTTTGTCCATGAGTATGTGGGTGAAATGTAGAAACAAACTTCAAATCAATATTCAATTCATTCCAAAGTGCCCTCAAGAAATATCCAACAAACTAACAATCTCTATCTAAAACAATGTTCTTCGATTAACCATGCAATCTCACAATCTCTCTAAAGAATAAGTCAACAACATGCCCAAAATATGATGTCTTCCTACAAAGTATGAAATGTGACATTTTAGAGAATCTATCCACCACCACAAAGATAGAATCGTTACCTCTAAGTTTTCGGTAAAACCCAAAACAAAACCTATGCTAATGTCTTCCAAAAGTCTATAAGGTACTGGAAAAGGAGTATGTAATCCAACATTCTAACTAACCCCTTTGACAACTTGACAAACTCTACAACTCTAAAAAAAATCAAACATCCTTCCAAATTTGTGGCCAAAAGTATCTTTCACTGATCAAACTTATTGTTTGGTCAATACCAAAATGTCCTACAAGTCCTCTATGTTTCTCCTTAATCAAGCTATCCTCGTTGATTCCCTAGGTATGCACAACTGAATTCCCTTAAACATGTCTTTTTGAATGAAATAGTCCAATCCAATTGCTTCAATCAAATATAACTGATTCTTTACAAGCTTTCCAAAGTTCTACAAAATCATGATGTCTCAAAGCCTTCAAATCATCAAACCCAAGCACTTCAATTTTCATCTTAATCAACAAATTTCTTCTTCTACTCAAAGCATCAACAACCTTATTTTACTACCCACTCCTATGTTTCAATGAAAAAGGTCAAATTCTACAAATACTCAACCAATTTCAAGTCTATGATTCAATTTACTTTGACTACCCAAATACTTGAATGCCTTACGATCTGTATATAACACAAATTCCTTTGGTATCAAGTAATGTCTCCATTTCTTGAAAGCTTGAACTATGGTATAGAATTCTTGATCATATATTGGATATTTCTTCTTAGCAAAATCAATCTCTCACTATAAAAAGGAATAGGTCTACCTTCTTCACTAAATATAGCTCTAATTACATTTCCACTTGGATCACAATCAACTTGAAATACCTTAGTGAAATCTAGTAAGGCCAATATTGGTTGTTCAGGAACGTTTTGTTTTAATAACTCAAAACTCTTATGTGCTCCATGTGTCCACTTGAAAGACTTTTGACCTCCTCTCAGTCTTAATCATAGGATTACAAACAAAACTGAAGTTCCTAATAAATTTCTGCTAGAAACTAGCCAATCCATTAAAATATTTGACTTCTCCAACATTTTTTGATGTAGGCCATTCCAAAATTGCTTTTAACCTTTTCAAGATCCATCTTCAAACCTTTAGTTGAAATCACAAATCCAAGACACACTATTTATTCCTCCATGAAAGTACATTTCTTAAGGTTAATCAACAACTTTCCCCTTTCAGTCTCTGCAATACTTGTCTCAAATGCAACAAATGTTCATCCTTACTCTTATTGAATATCAAAATATCAACCAAGTACACAATGACAAACTTACCTAAGAACTTCTTCAATACCTCATTCATTAGCCTCATAAAAGTGCTAGGTGCATTGGCCAATCAAAAAGCATAACCACCACTCATACAATTCTTCATTTGTCTTGAAAGCAATCTTCCATTCATCCCCTTCGTTTATTTTGATCTAATGATATCCACTCTTCAAGTCAATCCATTATGTCATTCTTAGTAGAGGAAATTTGTACTTCACTATGATCTTGTTTATAGCTCTGGAATCAGTAACATTTGCCACTCTCCATTCTTCTTCATTACCAATACTGTTGTTATTGCATAAGGAATCAAAACTTTCTTTGATCAAACCCTTTGGTAACAACTCATGTAGTTTTATGCTCAATAAAACATTCTATACTAGTGTCATTCAGTATGGTGTCTTGTTCAATATACTAGCTATTATATCCATGCAATGACTAATACTCCTAAAAGGTGGTAATCCATCAACTATACTATCTAAAATGATATCTTGAAATCATGTCAATAATTCCTTGATCTCCAATAGTTGTCCATCTATTGTTTCCTTGTCAAGTTTCCTAGGAAGTAAAGCTTAGCACATACTTTCTCCTTCAAATCATCCATAAATTTATTTCCTTCAACCAAACAAACTCTTACTATAGTACAATTCTCACTCTTTGAATCTTCTACCAAAGGCAATAATACTTGCTTTATTTCATTAGCCAAAATAGTATACCAATTCAATCTATCATCAAGTATTGCTTGCCTATCATACTGCCACAGTCTGCCTAATAAGATATGACAACAGTCCATCACCACAATATTAAAAAGAACTTCATCATGATAAGATCCAATCTTTAGTTTCACAAGACATTGTTCAATTACCAAAACCTTACGATCATCCTTCATCCAAGTAATTTGATATGTCTTTGGGTGCTTTATTCTTGGCAACTACAACTTGGTAACTAACTCCTCTAATGCTAAATTATTTGATCTCCCACTGTCTGTGAACATTTTCCTGCAACTTTCCATCTGGTCTTGAACAAATTGTTCCTCATCATTGATTCTTCATCAAGTTGCTCATTACATTAGGCTCCCCTAATCATTAGGGTACGTCCATCTTCTAGTCTATTCGTGGAATCAGGTGACTCTTCCTTCACAAGTGCATTTCTTCTTCTACTAACAAACTTATTATTTGAATTCCCATGAGTACATTCAAAAACTTTATGACCTTCCTCTCCACATTTAAAACAAGTACCTTTAAACCAAGTCATATCTTCTCTTTTGCAATTATTAACCCCAGAATAACTTCCTCCTCTGCCTTGGTATGAACTTTCTTCTTTCCATTATGCTTTGCCTTTGTTTTGTCAGAGTAAGTTCTACCTCCTACTGCATATGCTCTGCCTCGGCTTCTTTGAAATCTACCACTTCTTCCTCTTTGTCTTTGTACATGTCTCTTGTCAGTTTTTCTTCTACTTTTAAGGCAATATGGTAGTTTCTTCAATGCTATCCATCTTGACCAAACTAATTTCATTTTAAAAAGATATCCTCAAGTCATTCAGGCATCTTGCAATCCTTTCAACTACATCATCTATATCCCTAAATCTAATATCCAACCAATAGAATTCTTTGTTGTATTCCTTCATAGTAGATTTCGTATGTTTCAAATTTTGCCACATCCTCAACAAGCTGACTTGATAATCACCAAGTAAGAATTTACCCTTCAATTTGCTCACCATTTTGATCCAAAACTTAAATCCTTTCCTTCCCCTACTCTGTTTATTGGGTTGCAAGTGTTCCAACGATAATGATGCACATCCTTTCAATTTTGTACTAGCAATCTTAACCTTCTTAATTGCAGGAGTGCTTTCACACTTAAAATACTTCTCCATCTCCAAGATCTAATCAAGCAATTCACTGGAATCAAGCTTTCAATCATATTTTAGGTGGGATTAAAATGTGGTTTTGCATTCACTATAATCAAGGCACTTAAGAATCTTTCATCACCTTTCTCAAGAACAGGTCCATTATCTGCAACAACTCCATCTTCACTCACATCTTTAATAAGTCTTCCTCTTCTTTGGTTGTCTCCACAGCCTCAAGTCTAGCTGCAATTTGTCTCAAAATATCTATCACAACAAGATCTGCATCTCTCCTTCTACAAACCATCTTAGAAACTGATGCAGGAGCATCCCTGGTTGCATTGTTATCCTGCTCATCTTTGTTCATTCTACATGTTGGAGCCGAGTGCCAGTGGTTTCCAATCTTCTATTACTACCATGATATTCAATGGATATCGAGTTACTGAAGCTCTAGTGGATGTCAAGTTACCATAGCTCTAGTGGATGTTGAGTTACTATAGCTCTAGTGGATATCGGGTAAGTGTAGCTCTAGTGGATGCCAAGTTACTGTAGCAATCTAGTGTTGAACAAGTGTTCCATCATGTGCCGAGTGAATCTATTGGTGTCGACTGTTACTGTTGGTGCAGAGTGCCAGTATTTGTCTTGGTCCTTCTTTGACTAAGTTGTCTGTGTCTGGTTCCTGTTTGGGCCAACCTTGCACGTATTTAATTTTGTTAATGGTAGTCAATATTTGATGTGAGCCGACTTGTGGTTGCACATGCATTTAATGTAAGGTTTAATTTTGTGATAAGTTGGCCTGTGGCCACACAAGTATTTAAGGAGGTCTAGGATTGAGTTTTAGGGGTAGAACGAAGAGGATGTAAAAAGCTGGAAGCATATGTGTCTGGAAATCTGAATTTGAAGGTGGACCGTAGATTTGAATGTTCTCGCCGTAACCCAGAAGGCCTTACAGCTAGGCATCTAGGTGTGCCTTTGGCTCTAGTTTTTTGTCCCTCCCTACGTCAGGTATCAGAGCTTGAGGTTCATCCTTGTGGAGATTGGATTGTGTAGAACCCTAAGTGAATTTGATTGTGGGGTAGCAAATCCGAGGATTTGACCTACAACTTGCAGAGGGTTACAATTTTGCAAGAACTTGATTTGTAAAGATGGTTTGAGGTAGAGGAAATGTTGACAATGCAATATTAGATACATTGAGACAAATTGCAGCCAGATTAGATGTTGTGGAGATAGCCCAGATTAGATGTTGTGGAGATAGCCCAGAGAAAAGGAGCACATCTTAATGATATAAGTGATGATGAAGCAGTAGCACCAAACCCTAATCCAGAACCTGAAGAAGGCCAACATGAAGCAAGGTTGTTGAGAGTGTTGTCTCACCAAATTCAGAGCCTGTTGTAGAAGTAGTTCCTTATGATAGAAAATTGGATACCAATGCTATGTTAGAGTGGACTTCTGAAATGGAGAAGTTCTTTGAGTATTTAAAACGCTCATGGTAATAGGAGGATGAAGATTGCAGTTACTAGGTTGAAAGGACATGCCTCACTATAATGGGAGCATTTGCAAACTGATAAACAAAGGAGAGGAGAGGAGAAGATCAGAACTTGGGTGAAGATAGTGAACAAAGTGAAAAACAAATTCCTTCCTGCTGATTACCAATTTAGCTTGTTGGGAAAAATGCAAAATTTGAGGCAAAGAGACATGAATGTGAAGGAGTATACTGAGGAATTCTACAAGTTAGACATCAGATCTGAACATGTGGATGACAATGTTGAGAAAATTGCAAGATACATAAATAGATTGAGATCTAGAATTCAAGATGAAATAAGTTTTGTAAAGTTGGAAAGTGTGGAAGAAGCATACCAATATGCCTTGAAGGCTAAAGAGATCTTGACAAAGAAGCATGAACAAAGACAAGGAGGTAGAGGTGGTAGATTCTAGAGAGGCAGAGGTAGATCTTATGGTGAAGTTGGTAGATCTAATAATTCTATACAAGATAAGGGTAAATCTGAATGGAAGAATGATGACAAAGGCAAGACCGAATGGAAAGGTGGTAATTCTTACCGAGGAGGTACTAGTTCTTACCGAGGAAGAGGTAATTCTTATTCTAGAGGTGGTTTTCATGGAAATTGTTTCAACTGTGGTAAAGAGGGACAAATCTTTTGAATGTAGATCCTTTGAAAGTGGGTAAGGTAACAGAAATGTTGTGACTCAAAGAGATGAGGATTTACCAAGTGGACCTGAGACTGGAGAAAACTTGATGGTGAGAAGAACCTTATGTAATAAGGTAAGTGATGAGGAACCTGTTTTAAGGAGAAGTCTTTTCAAGACAAAATGTAAGATGGCTAGAAAATGTTGCAGAGTGATCATTGACAGTGCAAGTTCTACAAATTTAGCATCAAAAGAGTTGGTTCCCAAGTTGCAACTACAGAGGCTGAAGCATCCTAAACCTTATCATGTTTCATGGATCAAAGATGAGCATAAGATATTGGTAAGTGAGCAATGCCTTGTGAAGTTCAAGATTGGACACTACTTTGATGAAGTTTTGTGTGATATTATGCCCATGGATTGTTGTCATATTCTATTGGGAAGACCTTGGCGATATGATAGATATGTTATACATGATAGAAGATTGAATCAATATACTCTTTGGGTGAATGGAAAGAAACAAATATTGCTGCCTTTGATTGAAAGTTCAGATGAGGTTAATTGTACTGCTGTAAAAATTTGCATGGTTAATGGGAAATAATTTGAAAAAAAAAAAAAATTTAAAAAGAATCAAATTTGTTTTGCTATAATTCTAAGGAGACCAAGTTGTATCAATGGTAATCGAGTGCCAGAAAACAGTGTTAACTGAGCGTCAGTCACTGGTGACCGAGTGACGGTTGGTAGTATTGATCGAGTACCAAGAGAAATTGCAGAATTGTTGAATAAATATAAAGCGATTGTTACAGAGGATATACCTAATGGTTTACCTCCAATGAGAAGTATAAATCATTGTATGGCTCTAATTCCTAAAGCTAGTTTGCCGAACAAAGCACCATATAGATTGACACCTACAAAGAATGAAGAACTTAATAGACAAGGGCATGAATTATTGCAGAAAGGTTTGATCAAAGAAAGCTTGAGTCCATGTGATGTACCTGATGTCTTAGCACCTATACTAATTCCAAAGCTATTAACAAGATTATAATGAAATATAGGTTTCCTATGCCGAGAATGGATGACATAATGAATTGTTTGAGTGGAGAAAAGTATTTTACCAAGATTGATTTCAAGAGTGGTTATCATCAGATCAGAATTAGAAAAGGTGATGAGTGGAAGATTGCTTTTAAGACAAAAGATGGTTTGTATGAATGGTTGGTTATGTTTTTTGGTTTGACTAATGCACCTAGTACTTTCATGAGGTTGATGAATGAAGTTTTGAAAAGATTATTGGGTAAGTTTGTGATTGTTTATTTGGATAACATTTTGATATTCAGTAAGACTAAGGAAGAACATCTTGAGCATGTTAGAAAAGTATTGCTGAGATTGAAAGAGAAGTTAATGATTAATTTGAAGAAGTGTTCTTTTATGCAAGAGGAGATTGTGTATTTGGGATTTGTGATTTCAGCTGATGGTTTGAAGATGGATCTTGATAAAGTAAAAGCAATTTTGGAATGGCCTACACCTGAGCATATGGGTGAGGTAAGATCAGTTCATGGTTTGGCTAGTTTCTACAGGAAGTTTATAAGAAATTTCAGTTTCTATTTGTAATGCTATGACTGAGACAATGAGAGGAGATAAAAAGGAATTCAAGTGGACACATGGAGCTTATAGGAGTTTAAGACTTTGAAACAAAAGGTCGTTGAGTTACCCGTATTGGCTTTGCCTAATTTCAATAAGGTAATTCAAGTTGAATGTGATACAAGTGGTAGTGCAATAAGAGCTATATTAAGTCAAGAAGGTAAACCTGTTGCTATCTTTAGTAAAGAGTTGAACAATGCTAAAAGGAAGTATTGTATGTATGATTAAGAGTTTTATGTTATTGTTCAAGCATTGAAGAAGTGGAAACATTATTTGATTCCTAAAGAGTTTGTGTTGTATACTGATCATAAAGTTTTACAGTACTTAGGAAGTCAACATAAATTGAACCAGAGACATATGAAGTGAGTTGAGTACTTGCAAAGTTTCACATTTGTTATCAAGCATAAGAGTGGAGTTACTCATAGAGTTGTTGATGCATTGAGTAGAAGACGTTCTTTATTGACTAAAATGAAGATTGAAGTTCTTGGTTTTGATGACATGAAAGAGTTGTATGATACAGACCCTGATTTTTCTAAGCATCGAGAGAGTACAAAGTGTCAAATCTAACAAATCACATAAGTAAGTATGTTGGGTATTTTATTCAAGAAAATATGTTGTTCAAAGGTATTCAATTATGTATTCCTAGAAGTTCTATGAGGTTGAATTTGATTAAGGAAAAGCATATTGGTGGATTGGTTGGACATTATGGAATTGATAAAACATTGAGTTTGCTAAAGGATAAGTATTATTGACCACAAATGTATTAGGATGTTCAAAAATTCATAAAGAGTTGTGGAGTTTGTCAAGTTGCAAAAGGAGTAAGTCAAAATACTGGTTTGTATACACCTAAAACTGTTCCTAAGAAACCTTGGAGTGACATCAGTATGGATTTTGTTCTTGAATTGCCCAAGACAATGAAGGGGTATGATTCTATATTTGTTGTTGTGGATAGATTTTATAAGATGGCTCATTTCATGCCATGTAAAAAGACATCAGATGTTGAGCATGTTGCTAAACTTTTCTTTAAAGAGATTTTGAGACTACATAGATTACTAAGAAGTATTATTTCTGACACAGACAGTAAGTTTTTTGGTTATTTTTGGAAGACTTTATGGAAGAAGATGGGTACTGAGTTGAAGTTTAGTTCTACATTCCATCCACAGATAAATGGACAGAAAGAGGTTGTGAATAGAAGCTTAGGTAATTTGCTGAGATGTTTAGTGAGAGATAAGCCAAGTAATGGGGAAGTAGTGTTGGCACAAGCTGAGTTTGCACATAATAATTCTGTGAATAGGAGTACAGGGAAAACACCTTTTGAGATTGTTATTGGAATGCAGCCTAGAGATACATCAGATTTGAGAGATATTGCTGGTGAAGAAAAGAAAAGCGTTGCAGGGGAAGAATTTGTTGATTTTATAGTCTTTGCATAAGGAAGTGAAGTTGAGGTTGGAACAAAGCATAGTTCCAAAAATCGCCTTGAAATCACCGAAATCGCCAATTTGGCGATAAGATTCATGACTCCCGATTTTTTTGGAATCGGAAATCGCTAGCAGCGATTTTTTCTTGTGAATCGCCTGAATCGCCCAAATCGGCGATTCATGGCGAAAATCGCCATAATCGCCATCGGGTATCTCCAAAAATCAGCCGCGCCAGCAAGCATAAAAAGTTGGACTTTAAAAAAAAAACACATGTTTTATTTGCTTTCTAATTTGTCTTTCCTCTTTGTTATAACCCTAAAGAGCCTTCTATTTGCTTAGCATGAGTAGAAGAGAGGAAGAGCGAGAGAGAAGAAGAGAAAAGAAAATCCATAGGTTTCCAACCGGCAAGAAGGAAGAGCACCAAAGAGATCAGAAGTTCATCTGAGGAGGCCATAAATTGCATTGGGAGCATTAAGGAGAGTCAATATCAACACTCCTCAACTCATTTGCAAGAAGTAAGTGCTAGTTTTTTTTTGCATGTTAGTGTATTATGCATTTTTTGTTAAAAAATTTTAGTGTTCATTTGCAAATCTTTAATGTTTTTTATTTCTACTAAATTACAAACTAGGGTTTGTTGTTTTGTAGTTTTTGTTTATTAATTGCAAACTTTGATATTTTACATGAATTCTTTTATTGCAGCAGCCCTTTGCTTTTATTTTCCAATTTCCACAATGGGTAAAAAAGATGAATGCTGGAAATATAATGAAGAGTTTCCTAATGGAACCAAATATCAAACAAAATGTATATTTTGCAAAGAAAAAATAAATTCGGGAGGTATCTATAGATTGAAATACCACATTGCTGGCATACCTGGCCATGATGTCACAATTTGCACTCATCAAACTACTGAGGCAAAACGCACTTGTTTAGTGGCATTAGAAAAAATTGAACAAGACAAGTTGAATAGGAAAATGCAACTTGAAGGGTTAAGAGGTATTGGCTCCCGTGCTCCCACATCCACAACCGCATCTACATCAGCATCTACATCAGCTTCCGCATCCGTCGGTTGTGTTGGAGAGGGTTCTTCCAGGCCTCCTTTTCATCCTAGTGCTAGTGCTTATGCGAGTGTTAGTGGTAGTCGGTCTTATACTGAGACAGAGTCCAACACCAACCTATTGCGGCCTAGAGTGCGGAAAAACAGAATGGATAGTTACTTTGTGCCCCGCACTACTCTTGGCTCCCAACCCATGCTTGAGGGCATGGGTTTGAACAAGGAGATTCATGATGCTGCCAGAAAAGAGATTTGCAAATTCTGGTACTTTTGCAACATTCCATTTATTGCAGCCGAGTAATTGATTCTTTTTTCTTTGTTATCTTTAAAGTTAAAGTTAAAAGTAAGAGTAAAACTTTAATTATATCTACTTGTTTTATGATTTGAGTTTTTGACATCTAAATTTCTAATCAATATCATTATCTATTTGTGACAGGGCTCCTTATTGGCAGAACATGATAGATGCACTTGCCATTTGTGGTCCGGGATTTAAAGCCCCAACTGAGGCTGAGTTGAGTGGATACCTCCTAGATGAAATGGTTGAGGATGTGAGGCATGAGCTTGAGGACAACCGAAAGGAGTGGATCAAAAAAAGTTGCACCATCATGACTGATGGTTGGACAAATAGAGGGGAAGAACACTCCTCAATTTTCTTGTATCCTATGGAGGTGAGTGATCATTCTACTTTCCTACATACATAATTTTGAATTGTGATTTACTATTTCAAATTTTGATTTGTTGATTGCTAATAGTAATTATAATTTGTTGTTTTGTTACTTGTAGGATATACCATGTTCCTCAAATCCATTGATGCTTCTGCTCATGTAAAAAATGCCACATACTTATTTGAGGTTATTGAGGAAGTTATAGCAAAGGTGGGGGAACAACATGGGGTGCAAGTGGTGACGGATAATGCAGCAAGTTATGTTGCTGCAGGTAAACTTTTAACTTTTCAAGTTTTGAAAATAAATTTATTTGAATTTTGAACTTTTTCTAATTCTAACTTAGAATTTCTAAGTTTTCTAAGTTCTAACATGTTTGAAATTTGAATTTCTAATCAACTTAAAATTTTGTAGGTAAACTTTTGATGGAGAGGCACCCCACCATATTTTGGTCCCCTTGTGCGGCACACTGCATTGACATCATGTTGGAGGAAATTGGCAAACTTGAGTGAGTCAAGTCATGTGTGGAAAGGGCAAAAAACATATGCAAATTTATTTATAATCATTCATTTGTCCTTAGCACAATGAGGAAGTACACAAGAGACAAAGAGTTAGCTTGTTCAGGGATTACGAGGTTTGCCTCGAATTTCATCACCTTGCAGTCCTTGTTGACATCAAGGGTGATTTGAGGAGCATGTTTGTTGGGTGGGAGTGGATTTCATCTTCCTATGCTACGACCACTGCAGGGATAGATGTGGTGGATTGCATATTTGATGATGATGGTTTTTGGAAACCTGTTAGAGAAATCCTTAAGGTAAATTTATTGCAATTTAACATTTAATATTTTATAGTTTACTATGCTAATTGTTTAATGATTTAGTTTTAACTTAAGTTATATTATTGAATTATTCTATATTTAAATTTTGACTCAAATTTTTATTTTGGTTTATATGTAGGCCACTGAGCCCCTTGTATCTCTCCTACGAACTGCTGATGGGGAGAAGCCCTCTATGGGCTACATATATGAGGGCATGGATAGGGCCAAGGAGGCCATTAGAGCCCAGTATGTAGGAGTGCAGGAGAAGTATGCCCCTATTTGGGACATCATTGATAGGAGATGGCAGAATCAGCTCCACAGACCCATCCATGCAACAACTTACTTTTTGAATCTGGCATTTCGTTTCCGTTTTGACTTCAAGGCAGATGAGGAGGTTCTCACCGGATTATATACAGTGGTCCAGAGGTTGAGTATTGATGAGGATAGCAGTGCTGCAATTATTGAGCTTGATAAGTTCAATAATAAAGAAGGGCCACTTTTTTCTAGCAGGATGGCCATAGATGCTCGGGAAACAATATAGCCAGGTAAAAATTAAATAATATATTCAATATTCAATATTCATGAATCTAGATTCTAAACTTAAAGTTGATTATGTAATTTTAGAGTTAACTTGTAATTTGTAATTTGTAAATGAGACTAATTGTTTTTATTTTCCCTTATTTCAGATAGATGGTGGCAAATGTTTGGGGCC
Organism: Cupressus sempervirens; assembly: GCA_028749045.1. Classification (NCBI taxonomy): domain Eukaryota; kingdom Viridiplantae; phylum Streptophyta; class Pinopsida; order Cupressales; family Cupressaceae; genus Cupressus; species Cupressus sempervirens. The sequence goes on along the minus strand of CM053784.1, from coordinate 676,258,192 downwards.
ACAACCCCAACACTTCAAAAAATTGCCATCCGTATTCTGAGTCAGCCAAGCAGCGCTTCTGGATGTGAGCGCAGTTGGTCCATGTTCGAGCACATCCACTCAAAGAGGAGAAACAGGTTGACAGTGCAGAGGTTGAATGATCTTGTCTTTGTTCATTACAACCTCCGTCTTAGGATTAGACAAATTTTGGGCACTGACTCCTCTCCGATCATTCTGGAGGAGATTGATCCAGAATTAGAGTGACTCATAGAGGTTGTGGATCCAGTCTTCACTGAGGAAGACCATGCGTGGATTGCCCAAGTGGATAGAGAGGCTGAGGCATCTAGAGCACGTTCTTCAGGCATTGGTAGATGCACACGTGCACGCACAGACACAGGACCTAGCAACGTTCGTGAGCCCATCTTACATGCAGGAGATATGGCTCGGCAGTCCTCTATGACCTACATTAGACGCCTTGCTACTAGGCAGACTGGATACTCAGAGGTTGAGGCTGAGGCTACAACCGAGCTTGAGGATGGTGTTGAGGATGATGATGACTATGAGCCTGAGGCTTGAGCTAAAGCCTTGTTTTTATATTTTGTTTACAGATATTGATATTGAATCATTGATAGACATGTTTCAAACTTTCATGGATCTTCATCTTAGATTCTTACACACATTTATGATTTGATGTCTTATGGATCATCTTACATACATTCTATGATTTAAATCATTATGATCATTTGATTTCTATTTACTTCAGCTAGCCTACAATTTACATTTTAGATAACATAGTTACGTATGTGATGGATTTTATGTTCCATGTTTATGTATGTTAAGTTTTAACTTCTATTTGATGATGTTATAGTGTGTTTAAGTTATATTCAATAAAGGGTGCATGAAATAAGTTTTAAATTGTTAAAATCTTCAAATTTAAAGGGTTTTTTCAAATTTGCCGATTCATCACCGATTCATTGCCAATTCACGATTCGATTCAGCCTTGCTGATTCTGATTCATGTTACTTTGGAACAAAGTAATCAGAATTATAAGTAGAATGTTGATAAGTCTAGAAGACATCAGAATTTTGAAGTTGGTGATGAGGTGATGGTTCATTTAAAGAAAAGAAGATTAACTATTGGAACACACAGTAAGTTGAAGATGAAGAAGTTTGGACCTTGTAAGCTCTTGAAGAAGTTTAAGAGTGGTAATGCTTATGAAGTTGAGTTACCTGATGACATGGATATATCTCCTATATTCAATATTGTTGATTTGTATAAGTATCATGAGTCAGATGATGAAGTTGTTGTATAAGAAGATTATCCTAAGAAGCAAGTTAAAGAAGTTGAACAGATATTGGATCAGAGAGTTGGCAAGAGCACAAGAAGAAAAGATTACTATGAATATTTGGTGAAGTGGAAGAACAGACCAATTGAAGATGCTTCATGGATTTCTCAATCTGAGTTGGATTCAGTTCAGGTTGTGACATCTCAATGATTCAAGAGAATCATTTCTTTCAACCCTGGTTGTCTGATGCAGGAACATCCCAGGTTGCCTTGTTATCCTGCTCATCGTTGTTCATTCTGCATGTTGGAGCCGAGTGCCAGTGGTTTCCAATCTTCTATTACTACCATGATATTCAGTGGATGCCAAGTTACTGTAGCTCTAGGATGTCGAGTTACTATAGCAACCTAGTGTTGACCCAGTGTTCCTTCATGTGCTGAGTAAATCTATTGGTGTCAAGTGTCAGTATTTGTCTTGGGCCTTCTTTGACTAAGTTGTCTGTGTATGGTTCCAGTTTGGGCCGACCTTGCACATATTTAATTTTGTTAATGGTAGTTAATATTTGATATGCGCCGACTTGTGGTTGTGCGTGCATTTAATGTAAGGTTTAATTTGGTGATAGGTCGACCTTTGGCCACACAAGTATTTAAGGAGGTCTAGGATTGAGTTTTAGGGGCAAAACGGAGAGGATGTAAAAAGCTGGAAGCATGTGTCTGGAAATCCAAATTTGAAGTTGGACCATGGATTTGAATGTATTGTATCTTGCCAAAACCCAGAAGGCCTTACAGCTAGGCATCTGGGTGTGCCTTTGGCTCTAGTTTTCCACCCCTCCCTACGTCAGAAACCCTTTGCAATTATAGGTTAGATCTCAAAATCTACCACCCCACAACCAAATTCAACTAGCACTTATGACAACCACTGGTTCAACAATCAACCCTACGAGGAATTAAATCAAGCTCTAATATCAGAACCTTAATGAGATCAATCCAACTATGCAGCGAGAGTAAACACGACTGAGTAACAATAAAGAAGATGAGAGAAATATGCAAGATCCACCTTATTCAACGAGATTGAACTGTTGGCAACATGCCTACATACATGTCAAGCTAATCAGGTCTCCTAATTTTAGCCTTACAATCTTCAATCAAAGACCTTGAAATCTAATTCTATGTGTATTCTAATTACTACACTCTAAGTCCTCTCCCCACGTGATACATCGTGTTATAATATATAAGCATCATGACACACAAGTCGGCCCCAAGAATGATTACATTCCCCAAGAACTAGAAACATGCTACAATAAATGGGCAAGTCCAAAATCACAAGGAACTCGACGCATAAGCCATGCAAGGTCCACTAATCTGAGATTTAAGTCCACACGATCCAAGAACATAGAATGATGCGCCAAGGTCATCGCAAGTCACAGATTTCCATCGCAAGGTCAAAATTCACAAATGGGTCATAAATAAGCAAGAACACACTACCCAAGAGAAGATGAATCACAACAAGAGGTACAATGATCCACATAAGTTGCGACTCTAAAAACATGATCCAAGATAGGTCCAAGAGAAGATATAATCATCGTGCAAGCCAAAATGAAAACACAAAGAATCCCCAACATGATTTCTCAAACTGGAAATAAAACAATACTACACAAAATTGATTTTGTGTGACGCAAAATTGCTCAAAACCCAAGATGCTCCTACATCAAAATAGATTATATATATATATATAGGCCCCTTATTCCTTCCAGGATTTTGATTTAATATTTTGTAAATCAATATTGATGCACAAATCAATTATTGCATACCACTTGTTGTTACATGATACTTACAAGCAATTAAGTCTAGGTTTTATTCCTTTCATGGGCATTGATGAAAATGTGGAAACCAATATTGAAAGGTTGTGTCTTTACTATATTTGTATTAATTTCTATTTTAAACTAAGTATGTCCAATCCGTTCTAATTGCACCTCACACCTTTTATACATATCACAACATGTGGTGATTGCAATAAAATCTCACCTTATAGTAAGGTAATCACACTCCCTTTGACTAGTCTTTGATTAGTTATATCTGACTTGTGGCTGTAATCTATTATTGTTGATTGTTGAGTGTGTTAATCAATCATCTTCATTGGTTATCGATTAATATTGCTTGTTATATATTGCTGTAATATTATAAGACATGGTAATCACCACATCCTTATTAATGCAATCATAGCCGAGTTATAACATTGATTGCCATAATCTCGGACTTATAATCGCCCCTCAACATATCTTGTAAATTATCTTGCCGTCTCTGTGATGACTTCTCAAAGTTTAGCTAAAGACTCTTCACAATGGTCATCCATGTCCGTTCATCAATGCAGAGGCAATATATATCTGACAATAACTGTCTTAGACAGTAGCGATTATTGGTGATTGGAAGTAAGCATTAGTTGATTGTTTGGTTGTTAAACGCTGATATCACCAATAAGCTATCAATCAATGACTTCTACCCTCGATCAATAGTGATATGTTCTCTACTCGATAATCCTTGATTCCTTTGTTGAACTGATTCAACATCAGTTAATGCTAGTTCAATGCTTATCCTATATATTATATATTCTTAACTGTTAGGTATTTATCTTCTGGCTATCATTGACTTCTTATATGATCCATTTTTATGTGCCTTTTCAATTTTGTCTCTCCCAAGCACTTCAAAATATAGATGTAAAGAGGATGGGGATATCACAGTTAGGGTTTCAAATGGGGGATACAACATTAAATACATGAACCAGCCTTGAAATCTGACGGAGTGTTCATTATGCTGTAATGAGTCTAATAGAATTAGGAACCCTTTAAATGGATACTGGAAAGGGCTTTTCTAGTTATCGTCATCAACAACAATAACAATAGAGATTAATTTGGAATTGAACTTTTTTTAAACTGAGAGATTATATTTGAGCAACAAAAATGATGGTAATAATAGATATTAGTGTAAAATCAACACAAAAAATCACCATGGAAACTATATAGTCATTTTCAAAGCTTACTACGTTCACTGCCCACCTAAACCTTATTAATTAAGTCAACTTGGGTTTATTCAATCCATTTTCAATGGTATTCCTAGAGTTGAGACTGAAATTTTACCAAAGATATAGCTCAACAAAAGTGTCTTGTTAAAAAGGTTTTATGATATTTAGATGACTTGGAACACATGCTAGCATTAGCAACATCAATGTTAACCAAGCCTATAGACTGCAGATAATAAGCTACTGATTCACCCATGCACCACAATACACCATTTGTGTATTACAAGTGGATCCACAAAAGTACAGATGATACAAGAACCAAAGTAAGGACACGAGAACAGACATCTCCAAAAATACCAGAGATATGGCACTAAGGCACCTTATGTTGATTTGCACATTACACGTGGATATACGAAGTATTGAGAATTGTAAATACAAAAACCAAAGTAGAGACAACAGAATAGATATTTTCAAATAAAACTACAGGCTTTCCTCTAATTTCATACTCATCATAATACATCATTTATATTTATATTTGTTTTTCTCGTCTTCCAAAGATGACATTGCTAATAGTATGATAAAATTTTAAAAAAATCATTATACCTTCTGCACCCGTGCAAGGAGACGAGTAAGATTGCTTTTCAGGCTCCGCACACGCTCAAGGCTCTTGGTACTGACATTTCTAGCCAGCTCATCTAATACAGGGTAAGCCTCTCGCTCAAGTTCTGCAACATTTGTATCCATGTACGTACAAACAACCTCCAGAGCTATTTCCAGTACACGGAACTCAAACGGAAGTTCACGCTGCAACCCATCTGCTGCTTCTGGGACAGGTAGCCAGTGTCCAGGTGAAGTTGCAACAGACGTGCCAGGCTTTTCCTGCTGGCCTGTGGGATTAATTCCCTGAAACTTAGATGATACTGTGGAAGGAAGTTGTTGCCTGAGTTGATCCACAAATTGAAGAACAGCTTGGTTCAATGGATCAAGCAAGAAGACCTCTTCAGCAGTAACAATTGCCTTGATAAATTCCAAATTGACCACCATAGCTTTCTCCCTAGCTGTGTATTGAATCCAATAAACCAAACAGTAAACGCAACTCCTGTAATTTTAAGCCCAGAAAGAGCAGGACAAGAACCATGAAAGAAATGGATTATGGAATACATTCACTCACAAAACATGAACTATTTTCATTTCAAGTTGTTCAGAAACTCAAGAGCTACTACCAAATGATCTGCCCTAAAAGTAAAATGCTTCAAAAGACATCGCCATAGAACACGTCACAACACAATTATAGTACAATAACATAAGAATGGGTATCATGCAACTAATCAATAAACAATGTTGCCCAACCATATGGCTTGAGTTTCAAAACAGGCGTTCAGGAAATAAAAATTTAAGGAACCATAAACCTGCATTTCAGTCTAGCCATTGTGAGTCATATATGCATATATGTTGTACAAAATATTCCTCTTTCAAAAATCCTAAACTACAGTCAGAAAGTTTGTCTCCATCCTACTCTTAATTTTTTTCACTATGCCAGAGGAACCAGCCTTCCTAACAAATTGTCCATCAATTTTGATTTGCACTTAGGTTGGCAGTATCAAATATGGAAATTTTAGATTTCTAATACTTTTTTTAACTGAATTTTAGCATTCTACCTTTACATATAGAATGGAAACGTCCTTAAAACTTTATACCAAATACATATGTACATTTTCTGCTTTTAGCAAGTTAAAAAATATGCCGCCAATTTATTCCTTAACTAAATTTCTAAGTCCCATTGTGATAAGTGATGGAAAGGGGAGACTTATTAGGTTGCCGATTTGGGAGTAGATACAAGTGTGGGTGCGTGGATATTTTTTGGGGGGGTTTGGATTCGTTTGTGTGTGTGTGTGCCTGTTTATATGTATATGTATACATGCAAAGAAATGCAAGAAATATACAAATTATATCATTTGATAGTATGATACTTCATCATTGATAAATTAGGATGTCGGTTGAGGTTCGAAAAACCTATTCGCCAGTATGGGAAAACTTTGAAAAGTGGTTTGGATTTGTTTGGGTTTGTTAGTACAAAAACACGTAAAATTATCTATATGTACATATTTATGAAGCCTAAAAGCATGAGTTAAGATTAGAATGTCACATAGTATCATAAAAGCATTTAAACACCATAAACTTGTAATCACAGAATCATGAATCATGATCATACCATCACAACATCACAAAACATTAAAATGTCAAGTGAATAATCATAACATCAATTTTAAGTATCATCGACTCAAGTTCAACCTTGGAAGCTAAGGCGTGGCCCTAGAGGCTGGATGTGGGAGTGGAAGCCTTGGGAGGCAGAGGCGAGAGCTGATGCTACCAAAAGCTGGTCGAAAGTCATTCCCCACCAGTCGGTTGCAGCAAGAAGCCACACAGTGGCTTCCGGTCGCATCCTATTGGTCGAGAATGACTTCTGGCCAACTTCCAAACGCATTCAAGAGCATTTGCAGGCATACCGAAACATAATCACCCAGAAAACCGCGAAAACGAATTTTAAAGCAAATTTTTCCACTTAAGTGACTTAAAAAGCACATGGGGAAATAGATATTTTAGTCTAATTTTTCCTTGGAAACCCAAAAATGGCCCTAATAGAGGCCATTCAACAACTATTGCCTCCATTTTGTTTGTAGCTCCTCTCTTTTTCTCATTTGCTCTCCATTTTTGCATTTTGAAGGAAAGTTGATTATTTTCAAAGAGGATCATTTGAAAAGTAAGGGATAGCTTCCACAAATGAGTTTTAAGCAACTAAGGTAAGCATTTAATCTCATTCTTGTGTTCTTTCATGATTTGTTTGAGATTTGGATGAAATTTTTCAAGTTATTTTTTTATTTTTATTTTAAAAGCAAAGTTAAGCAAGTTTAGCAATCCATCTTAAGTAGTTTTCTAACATTTTTTTGCATTTATATGCTTGATGTTGATGGTTTTTTTTAAATTTAAATTTATTTAATTTTTTATAGATGGCCGCCACCGGTAGTCAAAGTTCAATGGGCCAAGCAGGTGACAATTTTAAAGTTGATGTGGCATCTCCTTTATGGAGACATACCACAGGAATATCACGAGTTATTGGAGGTGGTTCCTATCTTTGGAAATATAATTATTGTCAAAGTAACAAAGGCAAACCATTCAAGGGCTCTTACTCTCAAGCAAAACTTCATTTTATAAGCCCTGCTAGTAGAGAGTTTTCAAAGTGCAAAGGCATGGATGGGGAGGGGTTGTCTATGCCTAAATAGCTTCATTTGTCAAAGAACAAGAAGTTGCTTACAAATTGGTAAAAAGGTCAAAGCAAAGTTTTTATCACAATCCATCCTCAAAGAAAACAATGCAATTACCCAAGAAGCCAATTGTATCCCCCGAACACTCATTCTTGCAAGTGCCTATACTGGAAGAGGAAGAGGAAGAAGTAGAAACTATTTCCCGCAAAAGGTCCATTGGACAAAGCATTAAAAATGGAGGCACGAGAACTTGTTGATCAAGCCATTGCACGATATCTCCATGCCAATAGTCCTCCTTTCAATTTGGTGAGATCACCATATTAGAAGGAAATGGCGGCAATCATACTTAAAGCACCAGATGATTTCACAAGTCTCGGATATGAGAAGGTATGTACTACTATGTTGACAAAAGAGAGGGTTTGAGTAGATAGAGCTCTTCAACCAATTAGAAATTCATAGAGAAGTTTGAGAGTTTCTATTGCTTCGGATGGATGGAAAGATACGAGAAACCGGTCATTGATTAATGTGATTGCAGTGTCACTCTAGGCAATGTTCTTGAAAGCAGTTGATTGTGAAGGGAAAATGAAAGATTCACAATTCATTTCCAAATTTCTCATTGAGGCCATAGAGATGGTAGGTAGTGAGAATGTAGTTCAAGTGATTCAGATAATGCAACAAATTGCAGGGGTGCAAGTGTTTTGGTTAAGGAACGACATGAACATATTTTTTTGACACCATGCATCGTACACTCCCTAAACTTAGTCATGCAACAAATTGAAACTCAAATAAATTGGGTGAAGCAAATTTACCGCAAAGGAGAGGAGATACAAATGTTTGCGATGAACCACCACATGTCACAATCCATATTCAGATCATTCTTCAATTTGGAGTTGCTAAAGGTAAATTTGAATTATAAATTTGTAGTTAGTAAACACCAAATTTCAAGTTTTATTTGTAAATTATGTAATTAAATTATTTCAATATATTTTATATCATGTTCAATATTTATTGACATATTGTTATGATCTACTTAGGTGGCTGAGACCCGGTTTGCATATCATACTATTGTTACAAGACGACTTGTCAAGGTGCAAGAAGCATTAAGCCAAATGATTATTATTTCAACCCAATGGTGTATATGGAAGGCTTAAAATTCAAAGAGGGCACAAAAGGTCAAGGCATTGATCTTGGATGACAGTTGGTGGGATCGTGTGCAATTTGTATTAGATTTCACTGACCCTATCATGACTACGCTCCACTTTGCTGATTTAGATCAGCCTTGTTTGGGGGATGTATATGATGGTATGGACACAATGGTTGAGAAGGTAAAACTTCCAATACAAGCACATCAGGATGACCCCACAAAATGTGAAGCCTTCTACAATCAACTTGAAGCAATCATTCATCGTTGTTGGGAAAAGATGACTACCCCATTGCACCTCCTTGCATATGCCTTATCTCTAGGGAACTATAGCGAGTAAGTACAAGGTATGCTTGATAGAGTAGCTCCTTGTCCAGATAAAGATGTTGTTGTGGGTGCTAGAAAGCTTTTGCAAGACTCTTTGTAGATGAGGACACTCACAAAAAAGTTAGGACTGAATTTGGATTATTTGCTTCGGGAACCAAACTTAGTCCTCTTGCAATAAAGGACAAATGTGACATGGGAGCTATCACATGGTGGTACCTTTATGGTAAACCGTTCAAGCATCTACAACCTTTTGCAATCAAAATCCTTTCTCAACTAAGTTTTATTTGTTTTTAACTTTTTTTACTAAATGTAGTCTACAATTCTTTAAATTGGTTTTCATTTTTATGTTTTAGCTTAATAAATAATTTTGTAATTGTAAACATTGTTTAGGTTGCAAGTTCTTCTGCTGCTGAAAGAAATTGAAGTACATACTCATTTATCCACTCAGTAAAGCGTAACCGGTTGGGCTCTAGAAAAAAATTGGAAATATATAAATTATATCAATTGTTTTCTAAATATACGTATTGCTCAAGTCTCTAGAGAGTCAGAAGTTATACAACTAAAACAGTAATGAGTCTTTGATAAGATGGGATCTGAACAATACACGTGTATGATTTAACACATTCCACATTTGTAGATGAAAATTTATTTTCCAACATCATTTTACCATCTCACTATGTAGTATGAACAGAATCCTGGTACCTGCTCATATGTTTCATTCCTTACTTTTTACCATTCAAAGAAAATTATTACAAATCGGACAGGACGTTTGTGGCCAAGATTGTCAGTACTCTCCTCAAGCATACGGAGGGTCTTTGCTTTGACAAATATTTGAGCTCAGATAGCAGTTTCCGCTATGAGATGGTAGGTAACAAGCACCTAGTGGACATAGACTATGATAAATAATGATAATATACCATTTGGAAGCAAACATCCACTCAGCCTTCCTGTTTTACAGAGAAAACATTTGTTTTACGAGAGAATCAAGAATGCTATGCCTGGGGAAACTTGTATAACAAAAAGCTAGGTTCTTACTTAGACAGGAGTGCAATAATGTAATATCCCATTTATTTTTATTTTGGGTATTTCAAACTCTAATACACAATAGCAATGATTTGGCACAAACCATAATAAATATAAACTTTACTTTCCTTGAAGGTTCAAAAAATACTATCAATAATTTTGTATAGTATTTTACATTCAGTTTACAGCCCAGGAAATGACAGAATTAATTCCAGTATCAGTTGCTGTTTTAATCACTAAGACTGCAGTGATCTACTCTATGAGTCTATATGAATGCTGTTGAAGTGTCTCTGAATCTGCCCAAATTCAGCAATGAAAAATAGGGGTGTTTTATCCTCTAATTTGAGACCTTGACTTTGTCCTCAGGTTGCTGAAATACAGCCCATGTTCGATAAGGAGTAATAACTTGATATAAAATGTATTCAATGATGATCTTCACCCCTCATTTGATCTCTTACATTAGGATCTACCACTAACAGTCACAATTCTCCCAATGCCCTTCAAAATAAACTTTTAATTATATTTTTCCTAATACTAATTGATCCTTCCTCTGGCGCCCACAGTTCCCACTGATCTTCTTTCATGGCTTTTTATCTGTCAACTGCCTATGCAAATTACTGCATCTTTAATGATCTCCCTATGTTTCCTTGGGCAGTGGATCAGTTTACCTTGGCAGGGTATCATTTTTATTCAACTTTTGAATATTGCATCAAGGATTGCAACCATGAACCTTGTTAATGGCTGCTCTTCAATGTCCTCCTTAAGACTGAGACTTTGTCTTCTCCTTCAGATGGAATTAAATCTGTTGCAGATCATTCTAAGTATGGATCAAAGCACATTCCCTAAATGCTAAATTCCCAAGACCTATTGGAAATTAAAAGGAGTTGGGTTAATCATGTTCTAAATTTAAAGAGGCTGCATTACAAATTAATCATCTCCCAACCTTCCAACCTTTGATAAAAGCCCTTCTATTGATCCCTACGAAACACTTCCGGACCCCAAACTATTTTTACAATTTTAAAGACAATGGTCTCATACAGATCTAAACGTAAAGACTCCATATGCAGACATTTCAAGCCTCTCTTTTGCTACAAAACAAATAAGTTATTACTTCCAAGCCCTGAAATATTTGAAAGACTAGGGAGGAAGATTCAGAGCGTACAAGGCAGGAAAATGCAAATGGCAATCAACACATAAACAAAACTGTCTAAAATGCCCAAGTCATGGATTAGCTGGTGAACAGTCCTATTCTAGCAATCAAAGCTAGACAGGTGGAGAAACAACAGAACCCAATAAGTAACATGCGAGGAAGAAACAAGAGGGATTCAGAGCATATAAGGCAGATCGATGAAAATGCAAATAAAATGGAAACAAAGCACCCAAGTCATGGATTGGCTGGTAATCAATCCTATCCTAGCAATCAAAGCTAGGCTGGTGGAAAACACCAGAACATGAAAGATATGTGTAACATGGAAGTAGGAAACAGTTAAAGATGGCTTTCACAGTTATAGAGTAACACAGCCAATGGGGACTAGGTCTCACTCAAATATGCATTTCTCTCTGTCCATAGTAAACAAATTATTTAGGATGTCTGTGTATGGTCCAAATCCATATAGAAAAGACTTATGGAATACTATCCAAGAGCATTCCTTTGAATATGAAGCTGGAAATATTTTCACAAAGTAAACCTATAATGAAGGCTGTTGCATAGTGTTGTAATAGTATTTTAATCCTATAAGAATGCCCCCTAGCCATTTCCATTAACTGTCTAATTGTAATCATAGGTCTAAAAATTTTAATCAATAAGAACACCACCTAACCATTCAATTTCCTGCAATTGTAATAATACTTTTTTCTAATGTAATATGAGATGCATGTTTTCTAAAGATAACGAATAAAGTGCCCCATGGTATACCAGACATCCAACACAGAATTATTACCTAGTTAATATCTTCAAATGACTCGCATCAAATTATTTCAGATAAGAAGGAATTAGAGTAGCCATCTTTCCACTAATTTATTTGTAATGTTAATCATTAAATTTTGTAAAGTTGATTGTCAGCTATACCAACAAAAGGAAATACACTGAAAAGTAAAAGTGTTATTGCCAAATTAAGTTTGGTTGAGTACTACATTGCACATGTTGTCAAATTAGGGTAAAATATCTACATGGGTGTCTATTCTTGTCAGGATTAAAAAAAATTCCAGCATTTACATAGGTTTAAGATTCAGTTATAGTGGGTAGACTTCAGCTGTCTCATCAGATGATATTAATTATAGTTGGCATGAACATAACTGTTACCAAGTGGCTGTGAGAAGAGATAGATTTAAGAATAACTAAAAAATTCAATTCAAATGATCATTACATTGAGAGAATTTCAAAAGTGCTTAATCATACACAGAATGGCAGAAATTTAGGTTGACATGAGGATCAGCCAGAGCTGACTTTTAGAGTGTTGAGTTTTAAGGATCGTTTCTGCAAATGTAATAACACTGCCATGGTATTGGTGTGTTCCAGATTCAGATTTGGATCTCATATAAATATGAGAGGAGAAGACGTGTCTCATGTGTCTCTATGGTTTAATCATCATTTAATTAATAATAATATATTAACAATAATAATAATATGTATAACAATATATATATATATATATATATATATTATTTAACATGAATAAGTATATATAGGAAATGATGATTTACCAATAACAATAATGTATCTCAGGTCGAATCAATCCGACTAAAGCTACAACCTTAACACTCCCTCTTAGCTAGGGAAGATTTGTAGAACACATTATGCTCTCAAGCATTTGAGAATATCCACATATATCCATCAACTTAGATGTTATCTTTCAATATCATCCGAAGTATGATTCAACAAGAAATATCAATCATATGATCTTCATCATACTTATATTTTTTTTTTTTATGTGCACTGGCATCGAAAAAATCCTTAATGCCTACCAAAAGAATATGTCCATAGGAAACAAATTATTTAGGATGTCTATGCATGGTCCAAATCCATATAGAAAAGATTTATGGAATATTATCCAAGAGCATTCCTTTGAATATGAAGCTGGAAATATTTTCACAAAGTAAACCTATAATGAAGGCTGCTGCATAGTGTTGTAATAGTATTTTAATCCTATAAGAATGCCCCCTAGCCATTTCCATTAACTGTCTAATTGTAATCATAGGTCTAAAATTTTAAATCAATAAGAACACCACCTAACCATTCCATTTCCTGCAATTCTAATAATACTTTTTTCTAATGTAATATGAGATGCATGTTTTCTAAAAATAACGAATAAAGTGCCCCATGGTATACCAGATGTTCAAAACAGAAGTAATACCTAGTTAATATCTTCAAATGACTCGCATCAAATTATTTCAGATAAGAAGGAATTAGAGTAGCCATCTTTCCACTAATTTATTTGTAATTTTAATCATTAAATTTTGTAAAGTTGATTGTCAGCTATACCAACAAAAGGAAAAACACTGAAAAGTAAAAGTGTTATTGCCAAATTAAGTTTGGTTGAGTACTACATTGCACATGTTGTCGAATTAGGGTAAAATATCTACATGGGTGTCTATTCTTGTCAGGATTAAAAAAAATTCCAGCATTTACATAGGTTTAAGATTCAGTTATAGTGGGTAGACTTCAGTTGTCTCATCAGATGATATTAATTATAGTTGGCACGAACATAACTGTTACCAAGTGGCTGTGAGAAGAGATAGATTTAAGAATAACTAAAAAATTCAATTCAAATTATCATTAGATTGAGAGAATTTCAAAAGTGCTTAATCATACACAGAACGGCAGAAATTTAGGTTGACATGAGGATCAGCCAGAGCTGACCTTTAGAGTGTTGAGTTTTAAGGATCGTTTCTGCAAATGTAATTAACACTGCCATGGTATTGGTGTGTTCCAGATTCAGATTTGAATCTCATATAAATATGAGAGGAGAAGACGTGTCTCATGTGTCTCTATGGTTTAATCATCATTTAATTAATAATAATATATTAACAATAATAATAATATGTATAATATTATATATATATACAATAATATATATTATTTAACATGAATATGTATATATAGGAAATGATGATTTACTAATAACAATAATGTATCTCAGATCAAATCAATCCGACTAAAACTACAACCTTGACACTCCCTCTTAACTAGGGAGGATTTGTAGAACACATTATGCTCTCAAGCATTTGAGGATATCAACATATATCCATCAACTTAGATGTTATCTTTTAATATCATCCGAAGTATGATTCAACAAGAAATATCAATCATATGATATTCATCATACTTATATTCTTTTTTTATGTGCACTAGCATCAAAAAAATCCTTAATGCCTACCAAAAGAATATGGTATATCCTAGTAGGATATGAGTTCTCTGATTTCCGGCATTCTGGGACAACAACTTAATATAGTCTATCAGATAACAAGAAATCACAATGTCATGGTCTCTATCATGACAAGTATCATGATCTCCGGCACTCTGGAATGACAAATGAAGTCTAATCATGATACTTTCGTTATCGTGACTACCAGCACTCTGGGACAGCAACTTAATGTAGTCTATCGTGATAACAGGTCAAGCTATTGATAAGATTGTCACCTTACAATAGCAATCCTTTGAAAATACATCAATGAAAGACCATCACCTTTCATGACATAATCCACATATGCAAAATAGTAACCACCATGAACCAAGTCAAAGGGTGGAACAAGGACTTTCACCTCAACATCTCTCTTACAGAGAAGAATACATTACAAGGAATTTCACTTAGAACTTCTCCCTCATAAAGAAGATATCATTTACAAAGGATTGCACCTCAAAATTCTCCCTCTGAACAATAATCCTGGGAAGTCATGTCCAATACTTACTCCCTCAGAGGCTCTCTTCCCCCAAGGATGCTTGTCGGACTCAATCTGAATCTGATATCTATCTTCCGACTCTCTACTGATAAGTCAATACTTCCTCATGATGCACACAAGAGTAGGCCCATTAAAATCATGCAGTCACACGTATGTGTTTCTAGACTCCATCTTCTAAGCTCCTACGTTGCCTTCAAAGAAATGTCATACTCCCTCTTAATGTAGAAGGATACTCATAATCTCAATCATCAAGGATATTCGCTTTAAGAGCCTCACTTTATCTAGCCTGATCATCAAATGACTACTAAATCCAAGATCAAACTTATTTTGGAGGTATTGTCACAAGATTGAGTTTTGCACAATATGCCTAATGTACCATTCTTCTTTTCTAACAAGATCATTTTCAAATACAAAGGAAAAGATCAAGGAAAATGGCTCATACAGTACATAAAAATACAAATAAGAGAGAGACTATAAAGAGTAGATAAATGCAATACTTAAGAATAATAAATACTTATCTGTAAATCAACATCCTTAATACTAATTGCTCCAATAAAGGTCCATATGCATCAAATCAGAAAATGTCTCCAATAGGAATGAAACATTGGTTAAGGTAATTACTCACCCCCCTACAATGTAAAATTCCCACATACTTCATTCTATAGAATTACCAATCAATTTGAACCATCAAATGGTCTAGTTCAATAGCTTTGAAAAGAACACCACTTCCACTTGCGGGTGAATATCCATAATTATATTCCTATTCTATCCTCTCGAGACGGTCCTTGTGTTCCTGCTCTAGTTCTATATCCATGTTTAGTTTCCATATTATTTCTCTTTTCTTCTGATGACATATAATTGGCACATGTGCATTCACTCAAGCATTTCAGATTATGATATCTTCCCAAGGCTCACATGATGGGACTGTCATTGGTCCACGGTCCACGGCTTTACTGATGAAAATAGGTGCTCAGAAGTCGAGGCTAAGCCTCCTTTAATTCTTGTTTGTTTGCTCACCTCTTCCCTAGTTCAGTAATCCTTGTTTATGTAGATCAAGACCCACTTCCTTACATGTACCTCTGCTTCTTAATGTATTGACTCGCCAAAGTTCTATTCCAACTGCAGAAACCACTGTGTGCTCCCGCTATTCAATAATGATTGGGTTAAATTACCTTTCCCAGGATTCAATGTTGCTTATTTGCCTTTATTCCTGTGATGGTGTGTTTGGCTTGGGACATTAAAAAATACTTGGATTGAATTCTCTCTTCTTACCACCATCTATAATATGAGGTCACTCACATATTTATATAAGTGTCAATGAATATATATTGATTATATTTCTAAATGAATATAGATTAGTTTTCTTATTCCTATCATTTTTATCTTGATATTGATTTTCCATATACAAAACTTGTTCAATTGTAGACTATATCCACAGTGGCTGGGACTCTATTGCCATTTGTTGGATATTATTCTTTGTTGCTAATCATCTGCAATATGATTATATGTGCACTTAATATGATCGATGCTGGGTTTTCTTCTCATTCGTATTTGATGCCTCATCCTTATCCCATCTCTTCTCTACGTGAGCAGTGCCAATCTTTGTATGGTCACAGTGCAAACACTGTTACATATCCCCTGCATAGGTAATCTTTGTGTATGATGCATTTGTTTGTCCAACACCTCCACTTATACGTGGGTTTTATGTGAAGATATCTTTTCTGGTGGATTGGTCTATTCTCGTATGCGTATCCTTTGTTATTCCTTGCCTGGCACAGTGGTCATTTTATTGTTTTGCCTGATTCAGAATCACCAAATGCATGCTTTGACCTGTGCAAATTTCTTCCAGATATGTATGTCCCAAAGCTACAATAGCATTCTCCGGACGTGAAATGTCTAAATCTATTTAACTGATGCAGGAGCATCTTGCATGGGAAAATTATTGGAAAAAAAAAAAATTGAAAAAAATAAAATAAAAAAATAAAAAATAAAAATTTAAATTTGTGGAGAGAGAAAGTGACGAAAATTAGAGGAGAAATAATAAATAAATAAAAAGGGAAAAAGGAGAAAAAGAAAAAAAGAAGAATTTCTATTTTCGAGGTGCATACGTGGTATAAAATAGAAAAATAAGAAAAATAGTCGTCATTCCATTAATTGAGGTGTGTAGGTAGAAATTCTAGAAGGTTTTGGATAAATCATGTATTTAATATTTGTTGGGTGCTTAGTTGTATTTGGGTGGGAATTTAATATTTATTTAAAGGTAGTTGTATTTACCTTTTATCCCACATTGGTTGTGTTTGTAATGTCTTGGGTTAGAAGTGCCTATTTAAGAAAGGCATATGAACATTTCTAATGAAGCTCAAAGAGAAGCTCAAGGAGTAGCTTGAGGAGTGGAAGCTCGAGGAGTAGAAACTTGAGAAGTAGAAGTTGTGGAAGGAAAAGCTCAAGGAGAAGCTTGATATCATCTTGTGGGTGTTGTAAGGATCTTCAAGTATAATAAAATTTGGTCTCCATATTGTTGCTTTCTTGATTGTGAGTGAGTAAGGGTGGTGTGGCCCTTTATCAGTGGTATCAGAGTCATACCTTCATCAGTGGTATCAGAGCAGGAGTTCCTGAGTGTACAAGCAGATCGCCGAAGTGTGAGGCAGTTTGTACTAGGACCTTGGTTGGGCAAAGTTTATCAGAGCTTGTGGATTGCAAATCCGTGGTCCTAGACTTGTGATGTGGTTCCTGATTGTTCGTGCGAGATGGTAGGTTGCAATCTGACTTGCAAACAATTTGGTTGTCACAAGGAGCGTGGGAAGGATTAGTTGCAAAGGGTTTACGAAGATCTTGGGAGATGGCTCCAAGAGGATTGGACCCTAAGATGATTGCGAAAATCCATGATATAGTGGAGAGGAATTTTTCTAAGATGTTTGCTCGGCTGGATGCTAAAGCTAAGAAGGTCAAGGTGGAAGATGATGGTTTTGCTGATCAGTTTGTGGAGTCTGATGCAGAACCTGCAGAGCAACTAGAGGTTGTTGCTGAAGATATTCCTAATGTTGTTGATTTTGGGATAGAGGTTGGTTTTCATGATCAGTTGGTTGAGTCTAACATGGAGACTGTAGAGCATTTGGTCATGGATGATCTAGTTGATGTTGGTGGTGACTTGTATGTTGCAGAACACTTGGTTGTGGATGATCCAGTTGTTGGAGGTGAGTTATGTATTGCAGAGCATCTTGTTGTGAGCAATGAGGTTGTTTGTTTTGAGAGTTTGGCATGTATTGATGGAGATCTACATGTTGGTGCTGATATAAAGTTTGTTGTTGCTGATGTGAATGAGAGTTTGTTGATGAAGAATTATGTTCAGTTTGTTCCTGGGAGTGAGCATGCTGATTGGATGGTTGAGATTCTGGTGTTTGATAGAGTGATGCATATGTGGAAGATTTGCATGGTGGTTTTGTTGTCCCTATTGAGGTGGAAGCCTTTGGTGAAGATGAAGATGGTGGTAGATCTTTCTTTGGGCGTCAAAGTGTGGGACACACTTTTCTATCTACCGGGGGAGTCTGATGCAGGAGCATCTTGCATGGGAAAATTATTGGAAAAAAAAAAATTGAAAAAAATAAAATAAAAAAATAAAAAATAAAAATTTAAATTTGTGGAGGAGAGAGAAAGTGACGAAAATTAGAGGAGAAATAATAAATAAATAAAAAGGGAAAAAGGAGAAAAAGAAAAAAAGAAGAATTTCTATTTTCGAGGTGCATACGTGGCATAAAATAGAAAAATAAGAAAAATAGTCATCATTCCATTAATTGAGGTGTGTAGGTAGAAATTCTAGAAGGTTTTGGATAAATCATGTATTTAATATTTGTTGGGTGCTTAGTTGTATTTGGGTGGGAATTTAATATTTATTTAAAAGTAGTTGTATTTACCTTTTATCCCACATTGGTTGTGTTTGTAATGTCTTGGGTTAGAAGTGCCTATTTAAGAAAGGCATATGAACATTTCTAATGAAGCTCAAAGAGAAGCTCAAGGAGTAGCTTGAGG
Source organism: Cupressus sempervirens (assembly GCA_028749045.1). Lineage (NCBI taxonomy): Eukaryota > Viridiplantae > Streptophyta > Pinopsida > Cupressales > Cupressaceae > Cupressus > Cupressus sempervirens. The sequence continues at coordinate 676,239,237 of CM053784.1, read as the reverse complement.
AGTGGAAGCTCGAGGAGTGGAAGCTCGAGGAGTAGAAACTTGAGAAGTAGAAGTTGTGGAAGGAGAAGCTCAAGGAGAAGCTTGATATCATCTTGTGGGTGTTGTAAGGATCTTCAAGTATAATAAAATTTCTTGTGAAGCATTTTTTTTGGTCTCCATATTGTTGCTTTCTTGATTGTGAGTGAGTAAGGGTGGTGTGGCCCTTTATCAGTGGTATCAGAGTCATACCTTCATCATTAACGCTTTAGCCATAATATTTGGGCAACTTGCAACTATAATAGTCATACACAACTCAGGAATATGCTTCCATACAGCAATATACCCTCAGGAAATGGTTTGGCTCAAGCATTGAACAACAAATATAACTAGCACCAACAGCACCAAAGAGTTTATATATTCAGCACCTGATTGTATCCATAGAAAACTCATGACAATGAAGAGCTCATATTTATTTTTAATGTCTTCTGCCAACTGTTTGAATTATATCCAATCTAGTGTCAATTCTCCATATTGATTGTTACATTCACAGCATGATGCGATTGCTATTTCTGATATTTTATTGCTACTGCCGCTGAAGATTTCCTTCTCTCCATTCACTTTCAATATTTGTTCCACTCTATTCTTTGCAAATGACATATACTTCTTTTATATTTATGCACATGAGAAATAAAGCTTTTCAATAAATGAGTGCACCATTTCATTAATAAAGCTTTAATCACTGTTTAAGACATTGCTTCATAAATCGTTGTGTTATTTGATGTTTGAACCTTTCTAACGTTGCTGCTTGATTTGTTTTATAATAATAATTTTTTTTTTTTATTCTTTTTGTCACCATGCACAGGTTCTTCTAACATTGTAATCTAATTTTTTCGAATGCCAAATTAACTTTTCATATGTTGACTGGGTATTATAATTGCTGAAAATTTTATCACAGATTATTAGGTGATAAAAATATATCAACTGTATATATGTTGCTGTTACCTGCTGACTGCTCGTAGCCACCACTATTCACTGTTGACTGGATATTCTTCAGTCACTAATATACACACTGCCTTCAATGAATAACAAATGTTAAAATCACTGCTAGATGCAAACTCAGCGTCCAAGACTTATCAACAACATACAGTTATCTGATAGTATTCAATTCTGACTTTGACGACTCCCGACAGCATACAATCTTAAATTGTCTGGCCTTTAATCATGCATAGAAGGCTCCAAATATCATATCCAGAACTGACGGGATATGATTCATATTTCTTATCATATCGCTGCCCTGTCATTGCTTATCATGCCTCCTTCCTCTCCCTTGCTCGGCATGTCAATGTTTTTTCTTCTTGTAAATCAAGTTGTTTCCTTACATTCGCAGTTTGGATCTGATACCATGTTGAGTTTTAAGGATCATTTGTGCAAATGCAATAAACACTGCCATGGTATTGGTGTATTCCAAATGTAGATTTGAAACTCATATAAATATGAGAGGAGGAGACATGTCTCATGAAGAGACATATCTCTATGGTTTAATCATCATTTAATTATTAATAATATATTAACAAAAATAATTATATGTATAACAAATATATATACACTAATATATATATATATACAATAATATATATTATTTAGCATGAATAAGTATATATAGGAAATGATGATTTACCAATAACAATAATGTATCTCAGATCGAATCAATCTGACTTAAGCTACAACCGTAACATAGAGATGTATGACAAAATATAAAAGTACAGAGAATTTTCAGGGTAGCCAAGCCAGGCGCCAATTTAGAGTATAAAGCCCATTTGTAGAAGTCTATACAGAAAAAAAAAAAATTGTACCCTGGATAAACCCAACTTTAATTATCCAACCAATTGAGTGATACCTGGCTAAAATTAACCAGCCAGCATGTTGTTTGAATTTATTATTGGTGCCAAAGCCCCGAAACGGTGTCCTAACTGTTTTCAGCTTTGCCAGCACTGAAGGAGAAGCTCCTACTCTAAGCACAGGCTTTCATTCTGAGTTGGGTGCACACTGTAGTCTAAGGACCAACAGAGCGTAGTGAGTCCTCATACATTATAAGCTATCGTCTGATCGAAACATGGCCATACATGACTGCCATATTCTGTAAGCTACCTAGTAAGCTAAGGACGGCCAAAGGTCCGCCGGCGCCGGCAATGATAGACCTAAAAAGACCTTTTATTTCTCTTTTTCTACTTAGTATTTCAGATTTCTTTATGTCCATAAACAGACCTTAGCAGACCTCTTATTTCTCTTTCTCAACTTGGTTTTTTTCTGTACGTCCATACACCCTCAAACTCAAAAGTACTCGTCAAAATTTTAGGTTCCTTGTCAAGAATTCGCCAATTTACTCGAAAATTACATAAAAGCCTTGTTTATAAAAACAGTAAAAGAGCATTACCAGCGAAAGTAGACTGTAAAAAACATACCTAAAATGTTTGATGAATGGGAAAAGACGGGGCCGAGGATCCTCAAATCCCTGGCAGGAATTGAGACGCGCTTCATGATCATATGCTTATCACATTCCAGCACTTCTGAATTTCCACCTGCATCGAAGCGCATCCATAGCCGAAACCCTGCTTTCTTCTTGCTCTTGTGAAGATGGGGTTGAAGCTGCAGCTCTGCATCCGCGTGTGGACTTCTGTCGATTAAAGCATACGATTCGTCAGACCCCTTTTCCTCGCGATTGAATATCCTTCTAAACCCACTTTTCCCCATTGTTCATCCAACAAATGGCATAATTGAAGCAGAACCCAGAAATTTCATGGAGATCCACAATGCAGAATTGTTGAGCACAGACCGTAAAGGTAGCATACGAAAAAGAACAAAGAGAATGAAAGCCCAAGGTTCATCAGATCGAAACTTCTCATAATTGAATGTTCAATTATTTTGACGCCTCTCATTAAAATTTTTTAAAAGTAAAGTTTGTAACGACGAAGAGGAAGATGAACGAGTGAAGGATTAATACTTGACCTTAGTTTTTTTGATGAATAGTTCTTTTCAATTAATAAAATTTACTAAAATTACAATTTACAAAAAAGGGGCCGGGGGATACAGGATCACCTCGCGAAAGAGTTCAAATGGTCAAAGCCGGAATAAACAACATGGCCTCAGCCAGAAACTATAAACTATTCATAAAAAAAAAATACTTTTCAACAACTTCAGGGTGCCAAGGCAGTACCAACAGGGGGAGGAGGATCATCTTTATCAGGAAATCCCCACGCATCAGTGGGATTGTGAGGCGGACTAGGAACAGTCCAGCCGTCAACAGCATCAGCAAGATCTGGGGTAGTCGCAGTCTTCGCATCCTTCTTGTTTGGCCACGGAGGAGAAATTGCCAAGGCCAGCCGAGGAAACTTGCCAGAGTGCGCTTGTCCAGGGGAAGGAGCCGGAGACCGGCCAGAAGCCCGCCCAGGGGGGGGGAGCCAAGGACCAGCCAGAACCACCACGTGGTGGAGAAGCGGAGCGGCGCCTTCAACCACCATGACCACCGCTGGGAGAGCGGTGGCGGGGACCCTCGGAGCGCGGCGTGTGTGAATGGCGGCCAAAGGACTGGCGTCGGGAACGGCGACCACAAAACAAGGAGGCATCGGCCGAGGCATCCGGAGGCACTCTGGCAATGGTGCAAGGAGCATTGCCCCAATGATTTAACAATTCATGTAAGTGTGCAACCTCCAGGGCAACTTTATTAGCTTGCACCTGTATCTGCATAATGACATTGTTACAAATGCATGCCTTAGTGTACATTGCAATGTTAACATCCAAAAAATTGTGAGTGAATAAAACTGCATTCCTATCTTTCCATAGAGAAAACAAAATTTCTATCCTGAAAGTATGTCAAATCTGGGAGAACTTCCAAGGAAATCTGGGGGAATCACCCAGCAGGATCATGTGCCATGAAAAAGGTTCGGGCTTGAAAGGCTTAAAAAAATCATGAATCCAGTGCCAATAATTCTGAGCACGCTTGCAAAACTAAAAAATATGCAAAAAGGACTCAGGTTGGCCACAAAAGGGGCATATGGGATCAAGAACCCCAATGTGCTTGAGCCGAGGCCCCAGGGGAAGACCTTGGAAGGCAAGGCACCAAGCAAAGTGTGCAATCTTAGGTTCTGTAATGGCACTCCAAATGGTGTCGAACCGTTTTCTCCATTGAGAAAGCAAAGAATGCAAATGCCACCATTGATTAAGCGTGTCCACCATCGGAAGGTGGGGCGAAAGCCATCTGTATTCCATATTGGGCTTATAATTGGTAAATGGAGTGACAGGAAACCACTTTCAATCATACCACCAAAGACAAACAGACTGAATCCCCACTTTATGAAGTAAGTGCACAAGGATGGAAGACAACAGAAGGTCATAAGTCTGGCGATCGGCACGAACAAGGCGGTATTGAACTTGCATATCCTCCCATGACCTTGCCCTTAGTTTTATATAAATTTAGTTTTTATTTAATAAATTTATTATTGTATATAGAATATTTAAGTTAATAAAAATATTATATAGAATTTTTTTAATAATAATATATATATATTAGTATTTCTTATATTATATAAGTATATATAATATTTTTAATTGAATGAAAAAATTAATTTATAATATATAATATTATAAATATATTAAAATTTCTAATAATATTTTAGTATCATGTTTTACAATCTATGAATCCGGTTCATATAAGTTATTTCTTATTATTTTTCTTTGAAGTATTCATTTACATGTTCTACATTTAAATTATTTCTTTCCATTTAAAATGGAGGGTTTATATTGTTCATTTTCCAAATTGATTTCAAATTCAAATTCATTATGGATATTCTAATAAGCTCTCACTCTTTATAATGATGTGGCATTTACTTCCAACCATTCTTCTAGTAAAGAAAAATGCAAGTTCTGTCGTCCCATTCTTCTTTGGAATATTCATCTACATGTTTCACATTTAAAAATCATAGGGTTTGGTCCAATGGTAATATTAATATTTTATCATTTTCCTTCATATTAATTCTTGAATAAGCCTTTTCATTCTATGTCCTTTTGGATTGAAGGATTGTACTATTAAGATTTTATACTATCTTTGACTTTAGCCCTTTAAGTCTTTTTCTTCAAATGTTCATTTAGGTTAAATTCTTTCACGTAGTAAATAATCTTAACAAATAATTATGAATAGTCTAGGCTTCCGCCCATTATCTATCAAAAAAAAATCTTTCACATTTTTTTTTAAGTCATTTATTATGTCTATATGAGAGTCTTGAATTTTTGGAATGTTTGTTTTTTCCTTAATAAAAAGTAATGAAGGATCTTTTATTAAAGAGATCAGATTTCCACAATCCATTGCATAATATATATATATATTAGGATCTTTTATTATCAATGTAATTTAGAGCAATTATCTATGAGTTTTATGAAATGAGTTTTAGATAAAAATAAGATTCAAATAATAAGGACATATTTTTCCACAGCAAGTCAAATTATAATATTGTTGTCAATATTTATGTGTTTAGTTTTTTATTCAAACTCTTTGACTCATGATATCATGAGTCAAAGAGTTTGACTCAAAAACTACATAGTTAACTCCTGACAACAATATCATAATTTGACTCAAATAGTTGCATTAGAGAATTTGGAGTGGTGATGGAGTTAACCAAGGTTTCTCAATATGTTCTACATTACTCAACTTTTGCATTTACAAACTTGAAGAAAGGTAAAACTTGAAAAACAAATGGGGGTGGTGTGTTTTAGGGGAGTTTGTTGTCCATTTCTTGTATGTTAATAAATGTTGATGGCAAGGTCATCGAAGATTACAAAAGCATTTTTTTGTCTTTGAACATTCTTACAAAGATTTTGTTGATGTTGATGAAAGATCAACCCCACAACTCCCAAGAATCAGCTACATGCAAACACTTGTCACAGAAAGAGAGAAGCAAAAGCTATGGAGGATGGAATTCTCAGATCTATAGATGAGACATTCTTGATGAGCAAAAAAAAAATTTGTTATTATCAAAAGTGAATTAATAAATTACAAAGAGATCAATCATTATAAAAGAAGATCAAAATCACAACAGGTTAAACCTAAGTTGCATGATAATAATTAATAAAAGAATTAATTATTATATGCCTAAAGTTTAGCTTAATTAAACTAGAAATAATAAGTGATTTAATAATTAAATCAATGTGATTTAATCAATAAGAAAAATTATTATTACTCTAACACCCTCCCTTAAGATAAACTTAGTGAGTAGCTAAAAACCTAGAAACTACTCTTGAAAATAAATTTGGGTCCCAGCAACAAAGGTCTGATGAGGTACCCAAGTACAACTGAATCTTTGAAAAGAGGAGAAATCTAGAGAAACCATATGGGAAAAACTCTACTCCAAAAATAGATGCAAACAATGTTGAAAAGAACTAGTGAAGGACTAAAGAAGCCTCCAAACTAGGGAATGACCCAGAAGATAGGAAAAAAAATGATCATGAATAACACCACTAAGGCATGAAGAAGCTACAAAGCTCTATCAAAAGTAATTGTTGATCTAAAAAACCTCCACTGAAATAGAACCTGACCAAGTAGAGAAGACTATAATTTGCATCGAATCAGGAGGCACACAAAGGAAAACAACTAAACTCGAAGATACAAATGGCATAAAACACCAAATCCTGGAGAGTTGATCAATCGAACATGGAAGGTTGCAGCTAGAGTAGGAATGAAAAGATAAGTATTTATATGGTAAATGGCCCATCTCATTGAAATGAATAAGTATCCAGCCACTACATCCGCCTAGTACTTAGGAACAAATATTGAATACATAGCTCACTCCATCGAATCAAGAAAGCATGAGAAATGATAGAATAACCCCCCTAATGAAAACAAGGGTGAGGTGATAGGAAACTGAAAAAGTGGGCCAAAAGAATTGCATGTAAAGGAACCATGATCAAGATGCACAAAAGAGTACATATGTGTGTAATGAGGTGATCAATCTCAGACACATCATGTGGCTAATGTCACTAAAGGGAAACTCGCTTGACAAAGGAAGATGGCAAACAAAGGCAAAACATCAACCCCCCATGGCAATTTAATCAAATTAGTCTATGTACAATAAGGTGCAAGATATGGTGAATCCCAAGAAAATAATAATTTGTACAAGTTTCCTCATATGACAGTACTCAAATCAGAAGGCAAAATAAGACAAAACTACTAAAACGAAAATATAGATGTAATATGGCACTTTCAGTGCATTTACAAAAATGTATACAAATGATCTCTAAATAGCCCAGAAGAGACATAAGGTTGATACAATAGATAGTACAACCCATGATGAATCATTTGAAGCAACAAAATCGATCTACAAGCCTAAAACAACCAAGATATCTACTAGAATGCAAAAATGCAAAAAATTAAATAGAAGGTGCCTGAAGAAGAATATGGGAAAACACCTAGCATCACTAGAAAGAGTATAGAAATACCTTTTCAACGATATAAAGAATTCTCAAATCAGAAATCAAATGCTCAAGATATGTCTCCCGGAGTACAAAATAGAACTCCTAACTTTGACAGCAAAAATAGTCATAAAAGAACACCAAAAGTGAAAATAACATGCACCTCTAGAAGGGGCTCAGAACCAGCTTTCCGGTGATATATCGTTTGTGAAAAATGGAGTCTGGATGAGCAAGTTACAGCCAAAAAACCATAGGTAGGTCAAAAATGAGCCGGAAGGGCAAGCATAAGTGAATTGCCTCGGTTTATGTGCTAACATATCTTGGTTTTTGTGCCAAAATACATTGGTTCACATGCCAAAGTGTCTTAATTTGCGTGCGAGAATTCTTCATTTTTGTACAAAAAATCTCAATTTTTGCACCAAAAATCTTGATTGTTATGCTAAAATATCTTTATTTTTGTGCCAAAAAATCTCACTTTCTATGCCAAAAAACTCATAAAATCCCCACCTTGGAAAATGTGCACAATCTGGTAGTAATTTTTTTTGGCCTTAGAATCCAACTGTGTCCAAATTGGACAATTTTATATGAAAATAGGAGTTTTGGGGCACTTTAAGCTCAACGGTGAGGTCTATTTGGACTCAAAGTGCACTAAAAATGGTGACCCCCAAATCCAATACAAAAAAATGAAACTCTAAAAAATGAAACCCTTTGAAAGAAAAAGTAGAGATATGAAAGCCAGGCCAAACCTTTAATAAATAGAATATGGGTATGAAGATCCGGAGCTATGATACTATGTTGAAGTTGATGATAGATCAACCCTACAGATCCCAAGAATCACCTGCATGCAAACAAACACCTATCACAAAAAGAGAAAAATAAAAGCTATGGAGGCTAGAATTCTCATATCCATAGATGAGACATTCTTTATGAGAAAAAAAAAATTGCTATTATCAAAAATGAATTAATAAATTACAAAGAGATAAATCCTTATAAAAGAAGATCAAGACCCTAGCAGGTAAAACCTAGGTTGCATGATAATAATTCATAAAATAATTAATTATTATATGCATAAATTTTAGCTTAAGTAAACTAGAGATAATAAGTGACTTAATAATTAAATCAATATGATTTAATTAATAAGAAAAAACTTTATTACTCTAATAGATATAGATACAAGTTAATTCAAGAATAGAGGCAAAAAAAAGAATAAGCATGATTATTATCTTGAGGGGTTAGTTTGTGGTGATTGATCAGGGAAGTATTGTACATACTTCATAATTCTTTAAAAAAAAAAAAATTGGGCCCTATTTTATCGAGATTTTGGGTCAACATGTAATTATTGATTATAACCCTAAAGTGGTAAAAATACTTGTATAAAAGAGCTTAAGTTTAGGGATTTTCATTATGTATGATGTGAAAATTGCTTCTTGTGGCGATATTGAGTTGTAAGGGATTACCGATTGTAATCAAATTGTAATAATTGGATCGTAATAATATTGAACTTACTGTTTGGTGGACGTAGCCCAGGGTTTGGGTGAACCACGTTAAATATTGGTGTTTTGTGTTCTCTTCTTTGTGATTTATTATTTTCTGATATTGGTTGTACTTGCATGTAATTGATATTTGTGTTTGTGGTTATTCCTAACAAGTGGTATTAGAGTCAGGTTTTTTTTTTTTCAGTACCTCTGCAAGAAAGTCTCACAGTTGAGTGGGAGCCTCACGATTGAGTGGGAGCGATGGCAGATGAGGATAAGCTGAGGGTTGACAAGTTCAATGGGCAGAACTTTCATTTATGGAAGATGCATATGGAGGACTATCTCTATCAGAAGGATTTATGGAAGCCATTGGAACGAAAAACTAAGAACCAGGGAACAATGACAAATGAGGACTAGGAGATTTTAGACAGAAAGGCACTTGAAAGCATTTGGTTATGCCTAGCACCATTGTGACATTTAAAGTTACAAAAATGAAGATGACAAAAGAGCTTATGGAAACCCTAGTGAAATTGTATGAAAAGCCCTTCACTTCAAATAAGGTATTTCTCATGAAGCATTTATTTAATATGAAAATGGCAGAAGGTGGATCTGTTACAAATCATTTAAATGAGTTTAATACTATTACTAGTTAGTTATCTTCTGTGGGTATTAATTTTGATGAAGAAATTAGGGCTCTCTTGATTTTGTGTTATTTGGGTCTGAAAGCTGGAATGGCTTGGTAATGGTTGTGAGTAATTATATTTATGGATCTAATACCCTAAAATATGATGATGTGATTGATGTTATTTTGAGTGAGGAAACTCGTAGGAAAACCTTAGGCGGATCTACATCAAGAAGTGCTTTGAATGCACAAAGTAGAGGCATAACGACTGAGAGAGGAAATAATTCTAAAAATCGTGGGAAATCAAGAGGAAAGTCAAAGAGGAAGAGGTCTCAATCCAAAGAACTAAGAGATTGTTGGTACTGTGGGAAACTAGGGCATAAGAAGAAAGATTGTTAGACTCGAAAGAATAATGAAGGAGATAAACTAGAAGGGAACAAGGAGAAAAATGTGGTAAGTAACAAATCCGAAGAGGATGCTTTGCTTCTGTCTTTAGAAAGTGTTGATGATTCATGGGTTTTAGATTATGGTGCTTCATTTCATGCTACACCTCATAGAGGTTATTTCATTGATTATGTCCAAGGGGATTTTTGGCTTATTTATCTGAGGGATGATGAACAATGTCAGATTGTTGAAAAGGAAAAAGTTAAGATTAAGTTGCAAAATGAGAATCATTGGCTACTACATGAGGTACGACATGTTCCAAGGCTAAGTAGGAATTTAATTTTAGTAGGGCAACTCGATGATGAGGGTTGTGTAGTTACTTTTAATGATAAAAATTGGAAAGGTTTAAAAGATTCCCTTGTAGTAGAAAAAGGTGTGAAAGTAGGTAACTTATATCTTTGTACATGTCATATTGTTTCTTCTACTTTGATTGTTTTAGAAAAAAATGAATGTTCAAGAACAATTGTTGTCGGTTGAGCAAGGAGAACAAATAGTTGTTGTAGATTCTAATACAACATTGTGGAACAACAAACTTGGGCACATGAGTGAGAAAAGGTATGAAAGTACTTCATTAAAGCAAGTTTTACCAGGTTTGAAATGTGTTAATTTGGATTTCTGTGAAAGTTGTGTGTATGGAAAACAAAAGAGAGTGAGTTTTGTGAAGAGTGGGAAGGAAAAGAAAAGTGAGAGATTAGAGCTTATGCATATAGATGTATGAGGACCAGCTTAGGTATCTTCCCTTGGTGGGACTTTATTATGTTACATTTATCAATGATGCAACTAGAAAAGTATGGGTTTATTTCCTTAGAAATCTGATGTATTCCAAACTTTTAAGAAATGGAAATGCTTGGTTGAAAATGAGACTGGTAAGAAATTAAAATGTCTCAGATCTGATAATGGTGGTGAGTATTGTAGTCATGAATTTGAAGATTATTAATCCGTTAATGGTATATGTAGACAAAAAATTGTTCCAAGTATTCCACGAGAAAATGGAGTGGTTGAACGCATGAACGAGACTATAATGGAGCATGTAAGAAGCATGAGATTGCATGTAGGGTTGTCCTTAAACATGTGGGTAGAGGCTGTCAATACTACTGTATATTTGATTAATAGAGGTCCCTCTACTCCTTTGTGTTGTGGTATTCTAGAGGAAGCATGGACTGGTAAGAGGTGAGTTATTCTTTTCTTAGAACCTTCAGTTGTGAAGCATTTGCTCATATAGATTCTGAAAATAGAACCAAGTTGGAAGATAAGTCAAAGAAATGTGTATTTTTTGGATATGGCATTGATGAATTTGGTTATAGACTTTAGAATTTTGAAAATCGTAAAATTGTAAGAAGCAGGGATGCCATATTTAATAGAAAGTGTTGTACAAAGATCTGTTGCAACAACATGAAAAGAAAGAAGATGGTTATGTAGTTCTAGATGATACTCCAAAAGATGATGTTCCAACAATTCCCTATGATGTGCAACAATTGTAATAACAAATACTACACACCCCAGTGAATGTTAGACGGACAACAAGGTTAAGTAGACCTCCAGAAAGATTTTCTCCTTCTTTGTATTATATTTTACTTACCAATGCCAGTGAACCTAAATGTTATGATGAAGTTGTGCAGGTGGATACTAAGATTCAGTGGAAGTCTGCAATGAAAGATGAAATTGACTCTTTGCTAAAAAATAAGATTTGAAATTTATGCAAGTTGCCTGCAGGTGAAAGGGCTTTACAGAATAAGTGGGTTTGTAGGTTGAAAGAAGAGGATGGAGGTAAGAAAAGATTTAAATCTAAGTTAGTGTTAAAAGGATTTGTACAAAAAAAAGGCATTGATTTTGATGAGATATTATCTCCTATTGTTAAGATGACTTCTATCTGCATTGTTTTAAGTATTATAACTACTAAAGATTTGCATTTAGAGCA